>JAUCMX010000002.1:27483629-27538629 GCA_033459395.1 Hemibagrus guttatus
TATTTCAGCTTGATTTCAGCTATGGAAGAAGACTCCATCAGCCACTTCATCTTGTGGGACATGCTCCAGGAAGCATGGGGTGAAATCGCATCAGATTATCTTGAAAAATTGACAGCTAGAATGCCCAGGCTGCAAAAGGTGTTTTTTTTTCCCTGAAGGCAAAGTTTGAAGAAAACATTCATCATTATTCAACTATATTTTCTATTCAGACTAATTTCGTGTGTGTTTCCTTGGAAAACCATACAATTTTTGAGTGATCCCAAACTTTTGAGTGGTAGTGTATATAAATATAGCACCCACTTTATTAAGAATACCATAAGAGTGCTGTGTTACACCCCCTTTTTCTCTCACCCTCTAGTCTAATTTTTACATTTGGCATACGCCCTTATCCAGAGCGTCTTACATTTATCTCTGATATGTTCAAGTGGGGGGCATTGGTGACTCAGTGGTAGGTTTTTTCGCCACCATGTGGAAGGTCCGGATTCGGTTCCCAGCCACTGAGGCTGTCATTTCCAATGCCTCAACCCCAGCCACTGGATGCAGTGCCGGTCCCAAGCTGCTCCCAAAATAGGAGGGTTGCGTCAGGAAGGGCATCCGGCATAAAACATTTTGGGGGCACGGTGGCTTGGTGGTTAGCACGTTTGCCTCACATCTCCAGGGTTGGGGGTTTGATTCCTGCCTCCGCCATGTGTGTGTGGAGTTTGCATGTTCTCCCCGTGCCTCGGGGGTTTCCTCCGGGTACTCCGGTTTCCTCCCCCGGTCCAAAGACATGCATGGTAGGTTGATTGGCATCTCTAAATTGTCCGCAATGTGTGATTGTGTGAGTGAATGAGAGTGTGTGTGTGTGCGCCCTGTGATGGGTTGGCACTCCGTCCAGGGTGTATCCTGCCTTGATGCCCAATGACGCCCGAGATAGGCACAGGTTCCCTGTGACCCGAGAATAGATCAGATAAGCGGTACAGGCAATAAATAAATGAATATTCAAGTGGTTAAGGCTCTGGGGGGTTGATCAGAATGTTGGGGTTCAATCACCAAGCTCCACTGTTGGGCAATTGAGCAATTAACCCTCCCTGCTCCAGGGGTGTTGTATCATAGCTGCCCCTGCACTCTGACCCCAACGTCCTCAGCGAATATATGCGAAGAAAAGAATTCCACTGTTCTGTAATGTATGTGTGGTGATAATAAAGGCTTCGTGCCCTCAGTTCTCAATTTCTCTTGGCACTCTCTGTCCTGGGCTGACTGTGTGATACCATCTGTTTGTGACCTTATCTTATGACCTCATCATGATATCCTTCATTTTGTCCTAGAAATTCTTCCTGTTCTGTTTTGATGAGCATGTGCTGAACTCAAACCTCCAGTGAACAGGTCAACCACCACGTCTGCTTCTGCTGATGACTTTTGTTTCCTTATAACACTGAATATTACACCTTTCTTCTGTATAAATATTCCTTGTTCATCTCAGTAAATTTCAACGAGTTTTGCAATTCAGTCACTGGCTCTGTGTGGATCTTTGGCAACAAAGCTTCCCTGATATCAGTAGAAGTAGCGGCAGCAGCGCGACTCGGGCTTCTTCTCCAATCGAACCCGGAAATTCTAACAATCTCATTTATACAACTGAGTAATTGAGGGTTAAGGGCTTTGCTCAAGGGCCCAGCAGTGGCAGGCTTGGTGGTGCTGGGATTCAAACCCAAAACACCATGCTCAATAGCCCCAACACCTTAACCACTGTGTCAAATTTAAAATTCTGATCACTGATAATCACATAATTGCTGCAGATTTGTCAGTTGCACATCGATGCTATGGATCTCCCTACAGTTTTGCTCTGACAGATACAGGGATTCAGATCTGGATCTGACGACTAGCGAGGTTTAGCGAGAAGTGAAATCCCACTGAGCTCGTTGTCACATTCATGAAACCATTTTTTGGACCACTTTGTGACGTGCCACATTATCATACTGGAAGCCATTAGAAGAAGAGTAAATTGTGGCCATTAAGACATTCACATGGTCAGCAGGAATAATCACACAGGCTGAGGCACTCAAAATCATGCTCAATTGGGATTAAAGAGTCCAGAAAATTCCCTACATCATTACACCTCCACTATCAGCCTGAACTTTTCATACAAAGCAGTTGGGGCCCCATGGATTCATGCTGTTGATGCAAAATTCTGATCCTACCGTCTGTATGCATTCTGATCACATGGCAATTTTTCAGCCTGTAACATCTGAGTCTTGTTTTTGGCTGACAAAAGGCGAATTTGATGCAGACTTCATTTTAAACAATCGACATGGTCAGAAAGCAGCTTTCAAGAAACATAAACATTTAGAATAAGGGAAAATTATCTCCCGAAGACAATATGAGGAAGAAACCTTGAGAGGAAAACCCGGGCTCAAAAGGGAACTCATCCTCATTTGGGTGACACCAGAGAGTGTGATTATAAATCATTTCCTTTCTAACTGTACACTGAATAGTCGAGTACAGTTGTATAACCAGGAGCTTTTGAGAAACCTAGGAATATGAGCATCAGCATAATTTTTGAATTCATTCATACTCCCAAAGGGCTTCAGTGACTTCTTTTGTTGTGCATTCTGTGATGTTTTTCTACCCACGGAGCTGCTACTCACTGTAGGGTTTTTTTTTTCTGCACCATTCTGTGTAAACTCAAGAGATCAGTGCAGGTCAAATACTCAAAGCCTGAGTCACTGAGATGACATTTTTTCATCCTGATGTTTGATATTCACTGAAGTTCTTGACCTGTATCTACATGACTGGCTGCTTGTATTTAATAGAACTTAAAAAATTTAATTTGGCATTCTTCTACAACACACACACACCCCACACACTTTCCCTGCTGCACAGCTCACATTTGCATATCAGAACAAGTTAAGCTCTTATCACTTCTAACATTTGCCTGTTCAAACCTAGCTCACACATTCCAGGAAAAATACTCAGCTCACACCCAGCATCTGTACTCAAACAGCGTCTTATTTCAAGGCACAGTATAATCACACAGCGTAAATTCTCCCAGATAAACATAAAATACATACAACTTTGTTTTTCGTGTGCAGCAAACCCATAGCGTGGCTGCAAACGGAGCTCTGCAAAGATAAAGCTTCTCTCTGTTTTGCTCGGCCTTCCATACACACAGCTTTCCTCTCAGAGCAGATTAACACTGATACTCACAGCACGTGCACACACACACACACACACACACACACAAAATGTTTGTTAAGAGCTTGATCAATCTTAGTGGCTCTTGAGCTGCTGACACACAGACTAATCAGGTTCATATAAGAGCCAACCCTCTGCATTTAGCATAATGGCCTGTGTGTGTGTGTGTGTGTGTGTGTGTGTGTGTTTTACCTTCTGGTGTGCATCAGTGGCAATGTGATCCACACCGCCATCCTCGATCTCTCCCATCTTCAGGCGAGACACGACCACCGTCCCCACAGCAGTCGAATCATCTGCCGTCCTGAAAAACACAAACAAACTACTTAAATTGTGTGTGTGTGTGTGTGTGTGTGTGTGTGTTGGGGTTTCTGACCAAGCCCACGTCCGAAATCATTCACTTTCGATAGCGCTCAGAATGCGTGTGTGTTCTTCATATTAGAGACTAATAAGTTATCTAATCCTCTGCAGTGAAGAGGGAATCTGGGTCTCAGAGGTGAGTTGTTGGAAATGAGGAAAAATGAACTGCAGCCACGGAAGCAAACAGAGACCAATTACTCTGATTGATTGGCTTTAAATGGTCTGCACCTTTATAGGAGCTAATTAAGCTGGTACCGCTCGTGCCTTAGCTACCGGATCTCCTTAGATAATACAGGGTTTTCAGAGGACGTGTGATAGAGTGTTGTAGGGGTAGAAACTCGTCAGGATTAAGTGCCACGGCTCTCGTGATTGCTTTAGTCATTAAACCCGGACGTATCATTAAACACACTGTCGTGAGATTTTGTTGAAGATTAAAATCGCTCGTGGGGTCAAGATGCAAATAAACCAAACCATACAGGAAGTCGTGTATAAATAAAAAGCAGCAGTGGGGACACCTATAGGCCAAGTCCCAAGCTTCACTATCCATTATACAGTATGTGCTCAGTGCTATCTGCTGTGAGGATTACAGAATACCTCACCTCTGCTTAATTGTTTCTCCAGTAAACCTCATTCACAGGAACTTCAATGTTATTTGTCACTTACACAATTTTACACAGTACGACAGGCAGAGAAATGCTTTTTAAAACTGTCCCTGTAGAAAAGAAATAGATATACAACATACAAAATGTATCCCCACACACACACACACACACGCATTCATACACTACATACAATTTAGAGATCTAACACATGGCTTTGGACTCGGGAGGAAACCAGAGTACACGGAGGAAACGTCTGAGAAAGAACCTTGGGAAGAATATGTCCATATAATTAATTCAGACCACAAATGAAATAACGCTGCATTAATTTACTGTCAGATTTTTCAGATCTCATCAGCTTACCGGCTGCTTTGTTTACTCCTCTATGTGTAATATGAAATTTTCTATCTATCTATCTATCTATCTATCTATCTATCTATCTATCTATCTATCTATCTATCTATCTATCTATCTATTTTATTTATTTAATTAATTTATTTAATCGTTCATTTCCCATAAGCACTTATGAGTCATGACAGATCCCTGGAACACTGGGCGTGAAGGGATGAGGGGATAAAGGGATTAGGGGATCAAGGGATGAGGGGATGAGGCGAAGAAGAGGTGAGGCAATGAATGAATGAGGGGATGAGAGGGTAAAGGGGTGAGGTGGTGAATGAATGAGGGGATGAGGCAATGAAGGGATGAGGGGATGAAGGTATGAGGGAACAAAGAGATGAGGGGATCAAGGGATGAGGGGATGAAGGAATGAAGGGGTGAGGGGATGAGGCAATGAAGGGATGAGAGGATGAAGGGACAAGGGGATAAAGGAATGTAGGGGTGAGAGGATGAGGTGATGAAGGGACGAGGGGATAAAGGGCTGAGGGGATGATGCAATGAAGGGATTGGGGAATGAAGGAGTAAGGGGATGAATGGATAAAGGGATGAAGGGAACACACCCTAGATGAGACAGGAGACTATTCTAAGGCACCACACATACCTACAGGCACACCTAGAACCAGCACAGCATAACCAGTCTCAGCATAGTCAGTATAGCGTAACCAGTCCAGCTACACCGACTCAGAGTGATGATGTTACTCTTCACACAGACAGTAATCAGACCTCAGGATTGAATTCAGGACTCTGGAGCTGCGAGGCAGAAACACTACACATTTGAAATCCAGCAGGGACGCATAATAAAATCTAATCTGAGTAATATATTTCGGGCAAAAAGTTTCAGAGTCTGTTTTTATTTTTTGTCATATTGCAGCGTTCTATAAACGGCCAGCATTTTTCAGACTCACCAGCGCAGGGGGGACAGCGACGTCGCTTTAAACAGAGATAAAAAGGTACGATGTGGTTTTATTCATCTCCTCTAATCCCACAGGGAATGCAGCGTGCCTGATAGATTGAAAGCTGCAGATATCATGCTGCCTTCATCCCTCAACAGGACACACGCTAAAAAAAAAACTGAACACGTCCAGCTTCTAGTGTACGGTCACTACAGTCCTGTTGGTCCTGACTTTGAGGAAAACGTCCTCTACTACACCGCTTGACATTCGTCACAGACTCCTGGGCTGCTGGATGTCACCAGTTCTTGAGAATACGACTGAAATCTCATGTGAAAGCCTCAGGCAGGAGCAGCTCATGGCTTGTTAAGATAACTGATGTGTCTTTGAAAGTCAGGGATGAAGAAAGCAGTTGTAGAAAGTAGAAACAATGAATCGTATAGAGATATATTTAGAGTGTGAGAGAGAGAGAGAGAGAGAGAGAGAGAGAGAGAGAGAGAGAGGTACTAATTACAGATGTGTGCGTTTTGTTCAGAATGATTAGCGCTTCTCTTCTTCCTCACGGACAAATCAAGCTGCTAAGTGCTGAGTGTTTTTTTTCCCTTACAGACAAAGCAGACCGTTGTGATTGACCTTAAATTAACTTTGCAGCTCGGCTGAGTCGCGCTCCTCCTCCGCTCGTCGCTTGCGGCAGATTTTCCCGTCTGCACGCTTCCCCAGCACAAATCTAATTGTCCCCGGGCCTCTTTATGACAAAACTTAATCAGGGAGCTTAGTTAAAGTGACAAAAAGAACGAGAGCTTGGTGCGACTCGTGAATAATTCGGGAAACAGTTACTTAGTGGACAAGTGGTCGGGGTCAAGGAGCTTCTTTTTTTTCTGCTCAGATTCACACCATTGTGCGTTCGGTCTGTTTAAATAAAACTCGGATGTGTTTACCAGCTTTAGTTAGGTTCGTTTAGAAGAGGATGAGAGCATCAACACTGTAATCAAAATGTGTTTTTTTTTTAAAAAATGTTCAATTCCTGCAAATGTTTTGTGCATTGTTGTTTATTTCGTACTCCTGGTGAATGAACCAGGACAATGTGCTTACTTAAGACGCATTTATTGCAGTGATAAAGTGTAGAGAAACTGCTGACAAACTATTAATTAGGGCTAAAGGGTAAAAGCTAAAGTTGCTCAATCGCATTCAGTCAGTGAGTCATTCAGAGAGTTAGTGAGTCAGTCAGTGAGTCAGTCAGTGAGTCAGTCAATCAGTGAGTTAGACAGTCAGTCAGTCAGTCAGTCAGTGAGTCAAGTCAGTCAGTGGGTCAGTCAGTCAGTGAGTTAGACAGTCAGTCAGTCAGTGAGTGAGTCAGTCAGTGAGTCAGTCAGTGAGTCAGTCAGTCAGTCAGTCAGTCAGTCAGTTAGACAGTCAGTCAGTCAGTCAGTGAGTCAGTCAGTCTGTCAGTGAGTCAGTCAGTCAGTCAGTCTGTCTGTCACACTCAAGCACACGCACAAAGAAACACAGACACACACACACACACACAGAAACACGCAAAGACACACACACACACGCAAAATAGGGAAAAAATATATTTGATGAAGCCATGATTGGTCTGACATTTAAAACATATAAATGGAAATAAATTGCTTGGAATATAATTTAAATGAAACACACAACTAATGTCAACTTTTTTTCCCCTTTTTTTTTTTTGGGAAAAGTGTGTTACTTTTGCTCAGAGATCCAGGAGTTATGGATGGAATAATGACTCATCTGACTGTCTTTCCTTTTTTCTACTGAAAGATCAGCTTTAACGAATGAAAAAAGCTGAAGCAACCAGAACAGCATGAAACTGGACCAGGCCGAGTGTCCACAGACACAATATGACATATGACAACACACACACACACACCTATACAGTACATAACGCTTTTTCCACTGCTGCAGGCATGCGACAGAAACGTGACAAGTGTGTGTGCGCTCTGGAGAGCTGGTCTGAGGCTGCAGAGTGTGATGTGTGAAGTCAGGTCCATAAATCAACCCTTTATCCTCAAGACACCATCAGTTACTACGAAAGTCCTGTGGGTTTTACTCAGATCTGTTTGTTCATGTAGCTGTACAAAAAGAGAGAGAGAGAGAGAGAGAGAGAGAGAGAGAGAGAGAGAGAGAGAGAGAGAGAGAAAGAAAGAAAGAAAGAAAGAAAGAGAGAAAGAGAGAAAGAAAGAGAGAAAGAAAGAAAGAAAGAAAGAAAGAAAGAAAGAAAAGAAAGAAAGAAAGAGAGAACGAAAGAAAGAGAGAAAGAAAGAAAGAGAGAAAGAAAGAAAGAGAGAAAAGAAAGAAAGAAAGAAAATGAATAAAATTAGATAGATAGATAGATAGATAGATAGATAGATGGATAGATGGATAGATGGATAGATGGATAGATGGATAGATGGATAGATGGATAGATGGATAGATGGATGGATGGATGGATTTTTTTTTTAAGAAATAAAGAAAGCAAGGAAGCAAGAAAGAAAGAAATATGCTTAGCTCAGGTAGAACCCAAGACATCAGCATACGAATCAAAGAAATGCCAACACAGCAAACTTCTTCTTCTTTTATTTATATATATATATATATATATATATATATATATATATATTTATTTTTCTACCTCCTTACTTCCTAAGACCAAATCCACCATTTTGGCATGAGATAAAAAGAAAAGTAGAGCTTTTAAAGTCAGCATCAGACCTCTCACGGCTTCTGATCTTCACTTCCTTGGAAGTCCAGCGTTAACCCAATTAAACTTCGAACACGAGTCATGATGAAATTACATCTCCGAGCCGTGTACAGGGTCTCGAGGCTGAGTTTACCAATTAACCCTGAATCGGAGATGACCAAAGCATCGTCCTCTGCTGCAGCTTCTGCCGCTTAGGCTGCTGCGGACACAGGACTAAATATAAACCTGTGCTTTCTGAAAGTCAGGGGTTGACCAAATACATAATCACCATCTTGTTCATACTGGTAGAGAATCTGAGCAGTGTGTGTGTGTGCTGCGTTCGTTTTCATTACGCTCACACATTCACCGTTTATCAAACACACAGGACAAATGCTAAAAAGAAATGAAAACCATCATATGCTTGTGTTGTGACTAAATGACTATTTAAAGCTATTTATTAAAAAAATAATAACATAAAAAAATTAAAAATGTAAAAATAAAAAAAAAATTGCGCTAAAAACAGACTGCATTTGGATTCTGGTAGAACTGAGAGGGTTGGAGTGTGTTTATTGTTTATTTGTCATATGCTGTGTGAATCCAATATGCACACACACACACACACACACACACACACACACACACACACACACACACACACACACAACACACACACACACACAAAAGTAGGTTGGAGAATCAGCCAAAATAAACAGTTTAGTCTCATCTCCCAAGCCAACAGAATCAAAATCACAGCACAATGACAGACAAAACAGGAACAAGTCGTATTTTGTTGTTTTGTGTAGCCAAAAATGTTGTGGCAAAAACAATTGACCGGCAGTGACAGTTACATCTATAGACTGAAGGTATGGAGGAAGTGGGGGTCAGGTAAATAAGTTTGTATCTATACAGTGCTGCTGAAACCACAAGCATTCTCTTATAGTGAAGGGTAGAGTATTTTATTTTATACGTTAAAAAAAAAACTCCAAAAAACCATCACCCAGTTAAATAAGAAAAAGCATCAAGTCTTTCCCCAGCTTCTGAACTGTTATTTCAGCATTTATTTATACAGCCACCAGCCTGTTAAAGGTTTGGTGAAATCCTTCATTTTCCTTGTAATTTTCAGAGTCTTCTTCTTCTTTCGGCTTTTCCCTTCAGGGGTCGCCACAGCGAATCATCTCTCTCCACCTATCCCTATCTTCTGCATCCTCAACACTTGCACCCACTAGCTTCATATCCTCATTAATTACATCCATATACCTCCTCTTTGGCCTTCCTCTTTGTCTCCTGCCCGGCAGCTCCATGTCCAACATTCTCCTACCAATATACTCACTGTCCCTCCTCTGAACATGTCCAAACCATCTTAATCTGGCCTCCCTAACTTTGTCCCCCAAACGTCCAATATGAGCTGTCCCTCTGATGTACTCGTTCCTAATCCTGTCCAACCTTGTCACTCCCCAAAAAGAACCTCAACATCTTCAGCTCTGCTACCTCTAGCTCTGACTCCTGTCTCTTCCTCAGTGACACTGTCTCTAAACCATACAGCATGGCCAGTCTCACCACTGTCCTGTACACCTTCCCCTTGATTCTCGCTGATATTTTCCTCTCACACAGAACTCCCGACACCTTTCTCCACCCATTCCAACCTGCCTGCACTCGCTTCTTTACCTCTTTCTCACACTCTCCATTACTCTGGACTGTTGACCCCAAGTACTTAAACTCCTGTACCTTCTTCATCTCTTCACCCCGTAACCTTACTGTTCCACTTCCCTCCCTTTCATTCACACACATGTACTCAGTCTTACTACGACTGACTTTCATTCCTCTTCTCTCCAGCGCAAACCTCCACCTCTCCAGGTTTTCCTCCACCTGCTCCCTGCTCTCACTACAGATCACAATGTCATCTGCAAACATCATCGTCCAAGGAGACTCCTGTCTGACCTCCTCTGACAACTGGTCCATCACTATAGCAAACAGGAAGGGGCTCAGAGCCGATCCCTGATGCAGTCCCACCTCCACTTTGAACTCCTCTGTCTGACCTACAGCACACCTCACCACTGTCCTGCTCCTCTCATACATGTCCTGCACCACTCTGACATACTTCTCTGCTACTCCTGACTTCCTCATACAGTACCACAGCTCTTCTCTTGGCACCCTGTCATATGCTTTCTCCAAGTCTACAAACACACAGTGCAACTCCCTCTGACCATCCCTGTACTTCTCCATCAAAATTCTCAGAGCAAAAATTGCATCTGTTGTGCTCTTTCTGGGCATGAAGCCATACTGCTGCTCACAAATTTCCACTACCTTCCTTACCCTAGCTTCCAATACTCTTTCCCATAGCTTCATTGTATGGCTCATCAACTTTATCCCCCTATAGTTGCTGCAACTCTGCACGTCACCCTTATTCTTAAAGATCGGCACTAACACACTTCTTCTCCATTCCTCAGGCATCCTCTCACTCTCTAAAACCCTGTTGAACAAATTAGCTAAAAATTCCACTGCTGCCTCTCCCAGACACTTCCAGACCTCCACCGGGATGTCATCAGGACCAACTGCCTTCCCACTTTTCATCCTCTTCAAAGCCTTCCTGACTTCATCCTTTCTAACCTTATCTACTTTCTGTTCCACAGAGTTCACCCCTTCTACTCTTTTTTCCCTCTCATTTTCCTCATTCATCAGCTCCTCAAAGTATTCCTTGCATCTCCTCTGTACACTCTCCTCACTTGTGAGCACCCTTCCATCTCTATCCTTAATAACTCTAACTTGCTGCACATCCTTCCCATCTCGATCCCTCTGCCTAGCTAACCTGTACAAGTCCTTCTCTCCTTCTCTAGTGTCTAACCTAGTGTACAACTCGTCATATGCCTTCTGCTTGGCCTTAGACACCTCCCTCTTCACTCTGCGCTGTAACTCCTTGTATTCCTGTCTATTCTCTTCAGTCCTGTCCATGTCCCACTTCTTCTTGGCTAACCTCTTCCTCTGGATACTATCCTGAACTTCCTCATTCCACCACCAAGTCTCCTTATCTTCTTTCCTCCTTCCAGATGACACACCCAGCACCTTTCTCCCTGTCTCCCTGATCACTTCTGCTGTAGTTTCCCAGTCATCTGGCAGCACTACCTGACCACCCAGAGCCTGCCTCAACTTCTGTCTAAATTCCTCACAACATTCCTCCTTTTTCAGCTTCCACCACTTGGTTTTCTTCTCTATCTTTGACCTCTTCTTCTTACAGACCATCAAAGTCATCCTACACACCACCATCCTATGCTGTCTGGCTACACTCTCTCCCACTACCACTTTACAGTCACTAATCTCTTTCAGATTGCCTCTTCTACATAGAATGTAGTCTACCTGTGTTCTCCTACCTCCACTCTTGTAAGTCACTCTATGCTCCTCCCTCTTCTGAAAATAAGTGTTAACCACACCCATGTCCATCCTCTTAGCAAACCTTGTAATTTTCAGAGTAATATTTGATTTTAAGCTCCCTGACCACGCTTCAAAGCTGAACGAAGGCGACCCTCACACCATTTCTATTCACATCTGTAGCATATTTCTGTACTCGGCACCATTCCAAGCACCGAGAAAGAAAACGCTTATAGAGCTGTTTCCTCAAATCTTACTCACAATGGAAGCGTAATGTTTAAAGAAAAAAAAAAAAAAGAAAACTCTTAACGGAAAATATTTGAAAGCCATGAGAATGAAAATCATAGATATCAAAGCAGCTTAAATATTATTGTATCCAGATTGCTGTCAAGAGAGCCTTAAATAAAACATTAAAATTTAGCTCCATTTTTTTTTTGCTCCATCACCAACTGAGAACTTCACATCTAAAAAGAGAAACATCTGGATATGAGTGTGTAGCTAATTTACAAATCTTCTTCTTTCGGCTTTTCCCTTCAGGGGTCGCCACAGCAAATCATCTCTCTCCACCTATTTCTATCTTCTGCATCCTCAACACTTGCACCCACTAGCTTCATATCCTCATTTATTCCATCCATATACCTCCTCTTTGGCCTTCCTCTTTGCCTCCTGCCTGGCAGCTCCATGTCCAACATTCTCCTACCAATATACTCACTGTCCCTCCTCTGAACATGTCCAAACCATCTTAATCTGGTCTCCCTAACTTTGTCCCCCAAACATCCAATATGAGCTGTCCCTCTGATGTACTCGTTCCTAATCCTGTCCAATCTTGTCACTCCCAAAGAGAACCTCAACATCTTCAGCTCTGCTACCTCTAGCTCTGACTCCTGTCTCTTCCTCAGTGACACTGTCTCTAAACCATACAGCATGCCCGCTCTCACCACTGTCCTGTACACCTTCCCCTTGATTCTCGCTGATATTTTCCTATCACACAGAACTCCCGACACCTTTCTCCACCCATTCCAACCTGCCTGCACTCGCTTCTTTACCTCTTTCCCACACTCTCCATTACTCTGGACTGTTGACCCCAAGTACTTAAACTCCTGTAACTTCTTCACCTCCTCACCCTATAACCTTACTGTTCCACTTCCCTCCCTTTCATTCACACACATGTACTCAGTCTTACTACGACTGACTTTCATGCCTCTTCTCTCCAGCGCAAACCTCCACCTCTCCAGGTTTTCCTCCACCTGCTCCCTGCTCTCACTACAGATCACAATGTCATCTGCAAACATCATTGTCCAAGGAGACTCCTGTCTGACCTCCTCTGACAACTGGTCCATCACTATAGCAAACAGGAAGGGGCTCAGAGCCGATCCCTGATGCAGTCCCACCTCCACTTTGAACTCCTCTGTCTGACCTACAGCACACCTCACCACTGTCCTGCTCCTCTCATACATGTCCTGCACCACTCTGACATACTTCTCTGCTACTCCTGACTTCCTCATACAATACCACAGCTCTTCTCTTGGCACCCAAAACCATTTGGTGAAGGTTTTATGCCGGATGCCCTTCCTGACACAACCCTCCCATTTAATCTGGGCTTGGGACCAGCACTGAGAGTTAACTCTTCAGTGGATGGGTTAGCGGCCTGCCCGGGAATCGAACCCAGGCCGCAGCAATGAGAGCGTGGGATTCTGCTGGACCACCAGGAGGCAAGCAAGCAAGCAATAAATAAATAAATGAATGAATAAATAAATAAATAAATAAATGAATGAATAAAATAACATAAAATAAAATGAAATGAAATTAAATGAAATGAAATTAAATAAAAATAACAGCCAGGATTTATTTATTATTTAATCAGACCTAATTGGTGTTTATTTTTATTCAGTAGAGAAAAAGTCTCAAGGACAGAGAAAGGTGTTGTAAGAAAGGTGTTGGTGTTTTCTGTGATTACACATACTCTAGTTCATCTTGTGAATGCCTTTCAAGCTTTTTAAGTAATCTGTGAGGTATATGGTACATTTGCTGCTCATACGATGAACCTGTGATGAAGAAAGTTTATTTTCCCTCCTAATGAACATGCAGCTGTCTAAGTAACTCTGTGTTCAGCAATCTGTTTCATTAGCTGGCGTGAAAACCGCTTTCGTAAACTGATGTGTCCCTGAACGGCTGTTACCATGGCGATGGTGGGCGTGTCACGGGTGTGTACTAGACACTATCCCAAAGTAAAGCTCCAGGATTGTGCATGCGGCGAAAAAGACATTAGCGTACTCCTCCTCCACATATCCATCTAACCTGTTCCTTCTGTCTCACTCCATCTCTCCGACCTGCTGCCTCGCTCAAACCCGGACCTCTCAGTGGGGCAATGACGTGAAGGCACTCCATATGTCTCTGTCCACCTGCTGGCGAGTCTGGCTCTCGTTTCTGACCTAGATAAAAGCCGGACAGGGCTAAATATAGCGAGCGGCTTATTGAGGACAAATGCTACGATGATGCCGAGTCCGTGATGCCCGTGGTAAAATATACACCGGTTTAGCAGCAATGAACTGTTCTACCTCTTTTTTGCTCATGACTAAGCAAATAATTTGCATTTTTTTGTGTGCGTGTGTGACAATCATTGCAACATCACTGCAGCCTCTGTTTTAAAAAAAACCTAACAAACAAAAAAAAACAAAAAAAACAAGGATGCTGTTGAACGCCAAGAGACGTGCGAAACAGATGGAGGCTTTGAACGAATTCCAGGATTTTCTAAATACACACACACACACACACACACACACACATACACACACACACACACAATCACTTCTTAGCCATTGCCTATTTTCCTGCTCACCCATCTGACATTGCAGAGCCTCCACTGCAGTCAGAAGCCATGTAGTGTGTGGGCGACAGGGCAGAGGTCTTCCTGCTCATTAAGCGTGATTAAGAAGACGACATGAGCCGAGCTCCGGAAACAGCTTTCTCTGCTGCTTTGCTTTGCGCTCTGATCCGGTCTCCATCTATCTGTCCTCAGCAACAGGGTTCGCTCAGGCCTGCGTCCTCTGACATCAGATTCATAGCGTGTGAGAAGTTAATAAGACGAATCAAACGGCCTGTCAAGAGTCTGGCACCTCTTTAATTGAAGGTGATATGATGACTGAATGAACTGACCGTAAGGATGCTTATGAGGATAAAAAAGCATGCATGTGCTTTGTATAAAGCGGTCATTTAAGAAAATTAATGAGTCTAATGATTACATGAACTTCTCCTGGAATCGCTTGGAAAATCCAGTGTTTGGTTTACATTTCTGTCATTTAGGAGACTAAGGCTAACTGAGGGTTAAGGGCCTTGCTCAGGGGCCCAGCAGTGGCAGCTTGGTGGACATAGGATTCAAACTCACAAGTTTCCAATCAGTAATCCATCACCTTAACCACTAATCTACCACAATTTGTTGATCCTCATAAGCTCTCTGTCGCAGTTGTAAACATAACGGCTTCCTTCTTTAATAAAGCATTATGACGGCTTTGCTTTCAGGCAAACACGTGGCGTAACACGTGGCGTAACACGTGACGTCTCCTGGAAATCTTGTAGACTCCAAACCAATCAGATGACGACTTTGAAACTCCTGAATTGTTGATCATTTTGATGAATCGCAGATGAATCACGGAAAACTCTGCTGTGTAAAATCTGCACTTGACTGTATGGAAATGATTACACATTAATTTTCTTAAATGAAAACTCTCTGGTAAGGACATTTCCACGCCCTTAAACCTGACACTGAATAAAAGCTCCTGTAATTGGTTGTTTTACATGTCAGTCAGATGTCTGGGCTGTCCTTGGTCAGTAAAAGCTGTTATGAGTCTAGACCTGAAGCTCTGGCTACGTTAGACTACCAAAAAATTGCTGTCAGAATGAGATGATTAAATTCAGATTATAGAACTAGCTCACAGCAATGGTGATAGTTGGGATGGAAAACCCTGATAAGGTATGTTATTATACCCGCTCGGAAATCTCACTATGACGAGAGTCGTCCTGTTTGTTAGAGAAGTTTCAGTGACTACAATGCAATTGCCCTGTGATTAAAAAAGAGAAAAAATTAGAACAGCTTTTAAAGCCAGGAATGAAGAGAGGCTCTGTGAATATAAAATGTCTAATCACTACTAGTGGATTATTTATAGAACAGCTCGCCCTGCCATTTTGCCAACGATTACATCATAAAGCGATTACTCAACGACATCAAGTCGATTTATTTGTAGAGCGCTTTTAACAATGGATATTGTCTCAAAGCAGCTTTACAGAAGTATAGAAACATAGAATATAAATTATAAAGGTTAACATTAAGTTACTATTTATCCCTAACATTTATCCCTAATCAGAAGCCTGAGGCGAGGGTAGTGAGGAAAAACTCCCTGAGATGATATGAGGAAGAAACCTTGAGGCTCAGAAGGGAACCTAATCCTCATTTGGGTGACACTGGACAGTAAATAATGTAATTGTAAATAATATAGTCACGAATAATTGTCCAACCAAGAGCTCCTGAGGAACTAACCATCACACGCTTTTTAATGCATCCGAAGTTTAATCTTATCGATCGTCCGTGAAGAAATGGTTACATCACAGCAGCCGGAAACAACTGCCTCCCTTTTAACCGTCTCTTGAAGTTGATGCGACCAAAAAAACTCCATCCTGAAGACTTGCCCATGGAGGAAAACTCATACAGCTTTATCACGTTCACAAGTAACTGTTCCAAAGCACTTTTGCACTACAGAGTTCATCTATTAATCTTCTTCTTCTTCTTCTTCTTTCGGCTTTTCCCTTCAGGGGTCGCCACAGCAAATCATCTCTCTCCACCTATCCCTATCTTCTGCATCCTCAACACTTGCACCCATTAGCTTCATATCCTTATTTATTCCATCCATACACCTCCTCTTTGGCCTTCCTCTTTGCCTCCTGCCTGGCAGCTCCATGTCCAACATTCTCCTACCAATATACTCACTCTCCCTCCTCTGAACATGTCCAAACCATCTTAATATTATGAATATAATTACAGCATTTGGCAGACACCTTTATCCAGAGCAACGTACATTTATCTCATTTATATAACTGAGGGTTAAGGGCCTTGCTCAGGGGACCAGCAGTAGCAGCTTGGTGGTCCTGGGATTTGAACTTAACCTTCTGAGCAACACCTTAACCACTAAGCTACCACTTCCCCATAAACAATAGATTTATTTTCTAATAAATCTGTGATTTGCACTGCAGCTGGAACTACTGCCAGACCTGCTGTTATTAAAAACTCTTCAACACCTTCTGACCAATCAGATTCAAGAATTCCCCCACACTGTGCTACAGCCAGAGTAAAGAATTTCATCATCATACACATTATATTTACTCGCAATGTTGAGCACATCTCCGGGTTTCAGGAACAATACAGTAAAGTCAAGACGCTTTGATTCATTTTGTGGTGATCAGTGGTGTATTAAAATGAGCGAATAAACGAGTGTGGATGCAGGTCCATCTCTCCAAAACGTACCGGCTACAGAACCAAAATAAGTTGCTTCCAGTTATCTGTGTGGCAGGTGTAATTGCATGTGCACACAACACACACACACACACACACACACACCACTCCTTCAGATTTTCTCTTTTTCTCCTATTAGCAATCCTTTCTCTTTTTCTCCTATAAGCAGTCTCTCTCTTTTTCTCTCTCTCTGTCTCACTTTCTCTGTCTGTCTCTCTCTTTCTCTGTGTATCTGTCTTACTTTTTCTCTCTGTCTCTCTATTACTCTCTCTCTCTCTCTCTCTCTCTCTCTCTCTCTCTCTCTCTCTCTCTCTCTCTCTCCCTCTCTCTCTCTCTCTCTCTCTCTCTCCCTTGTCCAACTCTCTCTCACTGTCCAACTTTCTCTCTCTGTCTGTCTGTCTTTTGCTTTCTGTCTGTCTCACTCTCTCTCTCTCTTTGTCTGTCTGTCTCACTTTCTGTCTGTCTGACTTTGTCTCTCTGTCCCTCTCTCGCTTTCTCTGTTTCTCTCTCTCTGTCTGTCTGTCTCACTTTCTGTCTGTCTGACTTTGTCTCTCTGTCCCTCTCTCGCTTTCTCTGTCTCTCTCTCTCTGTCTGTCTGTCTGTCTGTCTGTCTGTCTCTTTCGCTGTCATTTTCTTTCTGTCTCTCTCTCTCTCATGTACTCTCTCTGTGTCTCTCTCTCTCTCTCTCTCTCTCTCTCTCTCTCTCCCTTTCTCTCTCTCAGCATCAGCACCCTGGGTTTCTCATATAAATTGCTTTCTGCAAAGCAGGCCGTGGCCTTCAGTCTTTTATTTTCATAAAGCATCATTACCCACCGCATGCTGTGTTCAGGATCCAGGCAGCAAGAGGATATGTTCAGGAGACGAGCCCCGAACGCTGACAACAAAATAAAAGAAACAGGTATAAACAAGGGACCGGTCACTAACCCCGAGCTCAACTCAACACCAGGAGGATCCGGTAGTATTATGCAAAACTGACAGCAGGAAGAAAGACAAGCTATGCGAGCTGTAATAGAGACAGAGATTTGTGTGTGGATCAGTTTTCCAGCACACACTTCCCCGCATTGGAAACATCCTCAGCAGAAAGCAATTTGGTGGGAAGGAGAAATGCTTTCACACTTCATCAATCGGGGGTTCAGTTATCACGTAATCGACACGGCAAAACCCCTAGTGATAAATTAACACTTTCAAATAAGGCTGGTGTGATTAAAGAGTGTGCGCTGGAGAGTAGTTTGGCAATGTAATTAAATTCAACACTGATTCTGCTGTGCGATTTAGTTAATTTGATGTTGAAATAATCTTTCAGCAAGCGCTCCTTCGTTAATAAGATGAAATGCGGTTTCAATGTGTTTGGCAAACACCACCGCTAGCGAGTTCTAACTCATTAGCGACGCTTTGGAGCCATGGGTTCGGACATCGATTCGACTTATGAAGCCATTCTCATGACGTGGAACTTTGGTTTTTCACAAGTGGCCTGAAGCTGTTCAGCTTGATGTCTTTCACAGTTAACGATATACGTTGACAATGTTGATCAATTGCTCCAGTGAACTTTTTTTTTTTCGAAACTAAACTAATTCACTCCAGATCAATACGCCGTTCTTTCTGCTCCGCTCACCATAACAGCCCCCCATCAGGAAACTCCAAACAGAAAGTCAACATGCGACGCTGAGACCAAAGTTTCCCCACATGATGCGGTTCATGCCTTGCTTTAGTGAAATTCCCAAACCACTCAAAATGACCAGCGAACAGATCTCTACTATGGACTCCTCATGAGTTTGTAGACAGTTTTCACACTCCAACAAACATCTCAAACTCTCAGAACAAAAGGTTGCTTTCGGCTGCTCCCTGTTCGGGGTCGCCACAGCGGACCAACTGGTCCGCACAACAACTTGGCAAATGTTTTACGCCGGATGCCCTTCCTGACGCAACCCTCCCATTTTTCCGGGCTTGGGACCGGCACTGCATCCAGTGGCTGGGGTTGAGGCATTGGCTGGGAATCGAACCCTCCGCATGATAACTCTCAGAACAAAAAAAAAACCCCAATTCTGAATCGCTTTTATGATTTGAGGCTCGGACTGGACTTACGGTACATTCTAACAAAGCTTGGATTTGGGCTTGAAATCTTGCGCAAATGTTTAAACAAGCCACAAGATACGTGATTAAGGTAACTGCTTCTTCAGCCTAAAAAGTGACTTTTATGTCAATCCATTTTTTAGTAATATCCGGTGACATCTCTTTACATTCCATTTTTAATAAAAGCAGTGTTTAGATGAGAAACGCCGCTCTATGTGGCACCACAGGCTCTGGAAATGGAAGAAAGACGCATGAAGTGGAATAGCGACATCAACCAATAAGGTGTGCTAGTCATGTCATCTGTCTTTTTTTTCTTTTTTTTTTTTTTTAAGTATGCCCTAGCATTCAGGCATGTGTCAGGATCTATTGAATTCAATTCATTACAATTTTATTTGTATAGCACTTTTAACAATGGACATTGTATCAAAGCAGCTCCCTTAGATTGTAAAAGGAAGAACACCAGAGAGTGTGATTATAAATTGTTATAAACACCGGAGAGTGTGATTATAAATTATTGTTATAAACACCATAGGGTGTGATTATAAATCATTATAAACACCGGCGTGTGTGATTATAAAATATTGTTATAAACACTGAAGAGTGTGATTATAAATTGTTATAAACTACGGAGAGTGTGATTATGAATTGTTATAAACACTGAAGAGTGTGATTATAAATTGTTATAAACACTGAAGAGTGTGATTATAAATTGTTATAAACACTGGAGAGTGTGATTATAAATTGTTATAAACACCATAGGGTGTGATTATAAATCATTATAAACACCGGCGTGTGTGATTATAAAATATTGTTATAAACACTGAAGAGTGTGATTATAAATTGTTATAAACACTGGAGAGTGTGATTATAAATTGTTATAAACACTGGCGAGTGTGATTATAAATTATTGTTATAAACACCAGAGTGTGATTATAAATAATTATAAACACCAGAGAGTGTGACTATAAATGATTATAAACACCAGAGAGTGTGATTATAAACACCAGAGAGTGTGATTATAAATGATTATAAACACCAGAGAGTGTGATTATGAATAATGTCCTTTCTACAGTCATATTCAGTCAGATGGAGTTGTGTAACCAGGAGCAACTGAGCAACTCATAAATTAGCTCAACATCTGAGTTCATTATAGATTCAACACCGACTCCTCCATGCTGAAGCCTTTAGATGCTCAGTGATGGAGATACAGCATATGTAGAATGTTATTTTGTTTAGTGATAAGGAGATTGTTGTCCTCAAAGTCCACATGGGGTTGACGCCTTCTCTTCGATCTCTGGAGTGATGCCACAAAGAAACCATTCGTCTCCAGTCCCAACACTTTTGTGAAAATCTCCATGAGGTTGTTTTCTGCACCTCGTCATGTCTTTTGCATTGTGTCGCATTCATTAATGTGTCCCACTGTCGCTCCTTCAATCCATCTCGCTCCTAAACAAAATCTGAGTCCATGATTCTTTAAATATTTTTTCTTGTCCTTTCGTATCTTAGGTATCACTCTATAGAACCAGTTCAGGACACTTGTTCCAATTTCTCCAATATACAGCTAGTTGTGAAGGACATACAGTTATGGTATTACCTCAGAGGTCTAAGGAACCTGATCCTGACTGTATGGACTGTATATTATCAAGCTCTCTCTATGCCTTGTCTCTCTATGTGCTTTTCCTCCCATCTCCCAAAAAAGGTGTGAATCAGAGTGTGAACAGGACTCTGAGTGGACTATGATGGACTGATGTCCCATTCAGTATGTATTCTGGTCTTGCGCCAAGTGTACAGTGGCTTGGTAGTTAACCTGTTTGATTCACACCTCCAGGGTTGGAGATTAGATTTCTGCCTCCACTCTGTGTGTGTGTGTGTGTGTGTATATGTATGTATAGTTTGCATGTTCTCCCTGTACCGCAGGGGTTTTCTCAGGGCACTTTGGTTTCCTCCACCGGTCCATGCGCTGTGGGCTGACTGGCATGTCTAAATTGTCCGTAGTGTGTGAGTGTGTAACATTTTATCTGTATCTGATGCTGAAAAGATAGTTCATGCATTCATGACCTCCAGAATTACTACTATAATGCGTCCCTCTTTGGTTGTCCTACATCTTTAATAAACAAGCTACATTTAGTCCAGAATGCAGCCGCCAGGTCAAAAAAATATGATCATATAACCCCAATTTTATCATCCCTGCACTGGATGCCTGTTAAGTTTAGAATCGATTGCAAACTATTGCTACTTACTTACATGGTAAATGGTTTAAATGGTTTAGCTCCCACATATCTAACCAGTCTTCTAACACTCAGTTCCCAGAATATCAAAGTCCACTGAAGAGGGTAGAGTATATTCATATACTCTCATATACATATACCTCCTGAACTTTGGAATGGTCTGGTCTGGTTTGTCTCCAGGTTTCTTCCTCTTACCATCTAAGGGAGTTTTTCCTTGCCACAGTCGCCTCAGGCTTGCTTATTAGGGATAAATACAAATAAATGTAGATATAAGTCTAATATTAATCTAGAACTTTTTGTACTATATTTCTTAGGTTCTGTAAAGCTGCTTTGAGACATTGTTAAAAGCGCTACACAAATAAAATTGAACTGAATTGAACTTGGTTGCTGTCTTCACTCTCATCTCTAAGTCTGTGCTGTTTCCCGACATGCAACATGTTTGGGGTTGAAGACATTTGGAGGACCTGCTGCAGGACAGTTGGCTGAATAAAAACACTTTAATATTTGATTTTTCTTTTTAGACATTATTCGTGTTTTATAGTTAGTTCATGCGCTTGTTTCCTGGTGACTATAAAAAGTTGTAGAAAGGACATTATTTACATTATTTACTGTCCAGTGTCACCCTAATGAGGATGAGATTCCCTTCTGAGCCTCGAGGTTTCTTCCTCATATCATCTCAGGGAGTTTTTCTTCACCACCGTCACTCCGGAATCTCATTAGGGATAAATGTTCGGGATGAATAGTAACTCATATTTAAACTTTATTATTTTTTCTATGTTTCTATATTTCTGTAAAGCTGCTTTGAGACAATGTCCATTTTTAAAAGAGCTATAGAAAATAAAATTGAACTCAACTGAATTGATTGTGCCCTATGATAGACTGGCATGGTGTCCAGGGTGTCTTCAGGGATTAACTCCAGAGTCCAGATCCAGTAGGATGGATAGATGGATGCTGTACTTACGCTCACACAATGCTACCTTCTACACAATCTCAAATACCTTGCGCATTTTTAACATTCCTGATCATCTAAAGTTAATATTTTAGTAGAATTATGTTTATAATGCAGCGAAGCATATAAAGCACTTATATTACACAATACTGAAAAAGCTTCATTACTGAAAATCTAATCTAAGATATTGCATTATAAATACATTACAAGACATTTCTAGAATATAATTTAGTTGTTATTTTAAAGATAACACTATTCTGTTGAACAGGAAGTGAAGCAAGGGCAGACACAGCACTCAGACCAGATGACATACCAGTTTTAGGCAGGTATCGTGTTTTCCCTGCATCCCTATTTAAAGCCACAAACCGCCATGACTGTGACTCAGTGACTCTGCGACACAAGCTGAAAGTGTAATTATTATTTTTTAATGTGAGCATAACAGTGACAAACTGTGTGTGTTTGGCTGGTGGTGAAGCAGGCGGGCTGTGGTGGTGATAATTACAGATGGTTGTCTGATGACGGTGCCAAACACTGGCAACAGCACAGGAGGGAGGGGGAGAGAGAGAGAGAGAGAGAGGGAGAGAGAGAGAGAGAGAGGGAGAGAGAGAGAGAGAGAGAGAGAGAGAGAGAGAGAGAGAGAGAGAGAGAGGAATGAGAATGGGCGAGAGAATGAGAGAGAGAGTGAGAGAGAGAGAGAGAGAGAGAGAGAGAGAGGGAGAGAGAGAGAGAGAGAGAGAGGAATGAGAATGGGTGAGAGAATGAGAGAGAGAGTGAGAGAGAGAGAGAGAGAGAGAGAGAGAGAGAATGAGAGGAGCAGGAGGAGGAAAACCACAGCTGCTATCACAAGTGTGTATAGAGTTTTTCTGTTCTACATGCACTGGAAGTGAAAACACACACACACACACAAAATCCTAAAAATACCACAATTTCATGTGTAATATGCTGTCTAGACAGAACACACACACACGCATAATCTCTCTCACACATATACACAGTATACATACACATTCACATGTATACACACACACACACACTCTCTTCCTTACTCATATTCACACACACACACACAGGGCCTTGTTTCCACCTGTAGCTGTGACTGCTGTACTTGAGCATGTTTTCTCCGTTCAGGCTTTATTTGTAGCTCCACTTTGAAGACTGACTCACTGTCGAAACAATCCTCTATCACACTTACTGATAAGCTCTGGGCATTAGCCTAACACATTGCAGTCAGACCATGGAGTAAACACACACACACACACACACACACACCCAGTCGTGTCAGGCCATGGAGTAAACATACACCCTGTAGTAAAGTCATGGCT
The DNA here is from genome assembly GCA_033459395.1 of Hemibagrus guttatus. NCBI lineage: Eukaryota > Metazoa > Chordata > Actinopteri > Siluriformes > Bagridae > Hemibagrus > Hemibagrus guttatus. Next base: position 27,507,161 of record JAUCMX010000002.1, read on the forward strand.
TTCTAAGTGCTACATAACAGGATCTACAGGGCGGGTCAGTCATGCGCTCCTGCCACCACCACGCTGTACATAAACATGTCTGAAGTCTGCAAGAGGCCTGAGCTCCGCACATTACCCTTTAAACACCCGCTAGCAGCCAGGCGGTAAAAAATAGATGGAGTTATATAGCGGCGGTTTTGTCAGCACTGAGAGGCTGCTTGTTTAACATTTGTGCTCGAGTGCGACTGATGCCTCCTTACTTCCTCAGTGTGATGTTTTCACTCATTATCACTGGTACACAGGCTGCGCCTAACACACGCTCCTGAATAGCACCACAGGCAATAAACCAAGTTGCATGCGTTATGTAACTTCCTTTTTAAAAAAAAAACAAACAAACATTAGAACAGTAGAAACTTTGGCTGCATTGCGATTGACATGTAAAGCAAATGCTAAGAGGCGCCAATAAGCGTGATAAGAAAATATGTGTATTCATTCATACCTCATGTTCGCAGCTTACTACACATGGTGATGCTTCTCCAAATCTGGAGTTAATCATTCTATCCTAAGCAAATTTATTTCTGAAGTGTTTTAAGATTGATCCCTACAAAGCATTTCCATACATGAGATCTCCGTAGCGCACGCATAAACTGCGAGCTCATGCACCCTGTTGCATTTACATGTATAATACTCTCTCTAAAGTCCATCAGCATGCACACACTTTCTATTTGATGTGAACTTTATTTATCTCTACACTACACCGCTAGCACGCTCATGTCTCACTACACTTCACCACCTTGCACTTCTGCTTCACCCTGTACATTCTGCTACATTTTCTCTGTATAATAGAATTATAATGTACATATTGTTCATTCATAGATCACACCTAGTTTATCTATCTATCTATCTATCTATCTATCTATCTATCTATCTATCTATCTATCTATCTCTCTGTCTCTCTGTCTCTCTGTCTCTCTGTCTGTCTATCTATCTATCTAGATAGATCTCTCTCTATCTTTCTGTTTGTCTGTCTGTCTATCTCTCTCTCTCTCTCTCTCTCTCTCTCTCTCTCTCTGTCTGTCTGCCTGTCTGTCTCTCTGTCTGTCTATCTATCTATAGATCTCTCTCTCTTTCTCTGTCTGTCTGTCTGTCTGTCTGTCTGTCTGTCTATCTATCTATCTATCTAGATAGATCTCTCTCTCTCTTGCTCTCTCTCTCTATCTCTCTCTGTCTGTTTGTCTGTCTATCTATCTATAGATCTCTCTCTCTCTTTCTGTCTGTCTGTCTGTCTGTTTGTCTATCTATAGATCTCTCTCTCTCTTTCTGTCTGTCTGTCTGTCTGTCTGTCTGTCTGTCTGGCTATCTATCTATCTATCTATCTAGATAGATCTCTCTCTCACTCTCTCTCTCTGTCTGTCTATCTATCTATAGATCTCTCTCTCTCTTTCTCTCTCTCTGTCTGTCTGTCTATCTATAGATCTCTCTCTCTCTCTTTCTTTCTCTGTCTGTCTGTCTGTCTGTCTGTCTATCTATCTATCTATCTATCTATCTATCTATCTATCTATCTATCTATCTATCTATCTATCTATCTATCTATCTATCTAGATAGATCTCTCTCTCACTCTCTCTCTCTATCTCTCTCTGTCTGTCTATCTATCTATAGATCTCTCTCTCTCTCTCTTTCTCTCTCTCTGTCTGTCTGTCTGTCTGTCTGTCTATCTATAGATCTCTCTCTTTCTCTGTCTGTCTGTCTGTCTGTCTGTCTGTCTGTCTGTCTGTCTGTCTGTCTATCTATCTATCTATCTATCTATCTATCTATCTATCTATCTATCTATCTATCTACCTACCTACTTACCTACCTACCTACCTACCTACCTATCTACCTAACTGACCATTCAAAGATTTGTTTTCTTTCTAAATAAACTAAAAGTCCATGACTGGACAAATGCAGAATTCTGTTCAATCAGAGAGCGATCCATCAAAACAATACCACCAGACTCGGGACATTTTCTTCACAAGAGATTTATTTTCTAACTTTGCAGAGGCGTGGATGCCGATACCACGTCGTAGAAATTTTGAAAACAGGCTGCTGGTAGAAATAGAAAAATACACGCCCCTCAGTGACTCATCTGTTAGAGGCTACAAAAAAACAATGAGGTGACATCTACAGAAAAAGCTTTAATTTTTATAAACCGCTTCCTTTCCAAATTCGAAAACAGAACTCATTTAAAAAAAAAAAAAAAAAAAACACTTGTTCTTGCATACAGTGTCAATAGAAGACAGCTGAATGACTCCAAAAGCAGTGAAGTGAGTAAAAATGATATTTGATCATGAAGACTGTGGCCTGTCCTCATTCTTGGGAGGCTACACAATGCGTTCAACTCCAACATCCAAAAACATCAGGTATACAGATCTCATTTCTATTTCATCTTATTTACTTTTGACATGTGTGTGTCGGCTGAATGAAATGATAAAGAAAAATTTAATTCATCACTGAAACTGCACAGGTGTTAAATAGTTTGCTTTTCGCCCCTCATCCTCAGCCACTTAAAGCTCTAAGGCTCCTAATGTGACATCTTGAGAGGTCTGTACCGGGCAAAAATCTCTCTAAAAGACATTTGTTGACCTTTTTCAAATCTTAAGTCCTGGCAAACACAGCCAAGTCACACTCGAGCTCCAGACAGGGAAGGTCAAGCAGACAGGGTGTGTTATCAGAGCTGTAATTTCAACTTGGCAACCGGGAGTGTGCGTGTGTATATGTGTGTGTGTGTGTGTGAGAGGCCTGGCGGAGGGATGAAGGATTTAAAATGGCTGTTGATGCGAGTCATTGTTATTGACAAGCCAGGCTGTTAGCATTCCGCATGCTAGCTGGTGAAAGTCACTGGGATTAGATTCATTAGATCTCACACCGTGGCAGCCTTCTCCACTGACAACTGCTACTAATCCCCCCATCCTGGACCACCATCTATTCCTAGAGCATCGCTCTCTCTCCTACAGTACATCTCTCTGCAACTCTCTCTTTCCTAGAATACATATCTCTGTGCATGTGTGTGTCTCTTTCTCTCTCTTCTATAATACATTCCTATGTCTCTCTCTCTCTCTCTCTCTCTCTCTCTCTCTTCTATAATACATTCCTATGCATCTCTCTCTCTCATAATATAATCTGGTCTCTCTCTCTCTCTCTCTCTCTCTCTCCTATAATACATTTCTCTATCTCCTACAATCCATCTCTCTGCATCTCTCTCTCTCACTCTCATTATACATTTCTCTATTTCTGTCTCTCTCTCCTACATCTCTCTCTCTCTCATAATACATTTCTCTGTTTCTATCTCCTACAATACATCTCTCTGCATCTCTCTTTCATAATATATTTATCTGTCTGTCTCTCTCTGTCCTATAATACATCTCTCTGCATCTCTCTCTCTCTCTCTCTCTCTCTCTCTCTCTCTCTTCTCTCTCTCTCCCTCTCTCTCTCCCTCTCTCTCTCTCTGTTTCTTTCTCTTATAACACATCTCTTGGTCTTTCTGTCCTATAATATATGTCCTTAAATTCAAGCTTTATTTGCATGACTATATACACGTAAATTATTGCCAAAGCATTATAGGAAATAAACATATTACTTCTCAATAAACATATTATTGTATTACACTGAGTGTCTATAGAAACATAGAGATGATAGAAATGAATCATTAATATTGGAATGAAGAATTAAAATTGTAGTAATAATAAAAAAAAAAACCCAGAAGACGAACAGGGCTGTGTGTGTGTGTGTGTGTGCATCTCTCTCTCTTTCTCTTTCCTATAATACATTAATACATGTCTCTGCCTCTCTTCTCTCCTACAATACATTAATACATTTTCTGCATCACTCTATGATAAATTTCTCTGTCTCACACACTAACACACACACACACACACACACACACACACACACGCACTCTATCTCTAAGAGCTAAAAATATAACAGCTCACACTGTCTGTAACTATAATGGTTAGTTTAAAGCTCTGGTTTAAAATGTTTACGTGTGTTTTTAGGCCTGTAATAATCTTAAAACACCCACATCATGACTCACAAAATGAACATGCACTGCACCTGTATATTATTACGTTCTTCATTTCAGGCTTTATATTTTTTCTGGCCCAGAAATGACATCCTGATCTGAGCTCTTCAGCTCTGCTACTTTCGAAAAGATAAATTAAGAGGCATAAACAAGATGAAACAAGGGTGGTGAAGGGAATGACGAGATCAGTTATGAGAAATGAGAAGCTTTTAGGCGGGACTCTGAAAATTGCATACTGCTCCTTTAAGGTGGGATACATGCTTAAGTTAAAAGGATGCCCAGGAATGGCATGCTTCAGCTAAAAATCTAACTTCCGATGCATAAACAAGTTCAACAAAGGGTTAAGTTCTTATTCAAGTCGTAGTTAATGACTTTGCAACAGCCCAAACAAATACAAACACCAGTGATGGCTAGTGGTGATATTAGATAACAGGCAAAATGTAATATCTATCAATAATTTTGATAACATCTGATAACCTTTCATTGATGTGTCACTTATTTACCTCAGTTACCTTAGCTAGAAGTTTACACTAACCACCAATATCTCCAGAAACCAATCAAATCTGAGAACATGTACAGAGTGAATATACCTGTGTGTCTATCGCTCTGTGCGTGCGGTCCCTGTCTGAGAAAACCTTTTCAAATCGCAGTCATTAAACACTTTAGCTCTAGATCACCCACCTACAAGTCAGTGGCTCTGACAAACCCAGCTTATTAGAGTCAGTCCAGTGTCAAAGTCCCACAATCCCCTCTCCTCCCTCATGCTAGCATTAGCATAAAGCCGGCCCCATCTTCCCAGTGCAGCATGGCCTGAGCCGCCCAGCCGATCTTCAGGGAGTGTGATATCACTGCACGGATGAACAGTTAGAGCTGACACACTACTCTTCACCCTCCACAGGCAGGAAGGCGAGTGTGTTAGGCTCCAGCAGGATACGCCTGGACATGCAGAGAGGATAAGCGCATATACATATGATGTGGTTCGCCTGCATGCATGCGATAATTTTTTTTATCAAAGAAAGGATGAAAATATGGAATAGTGAAGATGGTTTGGAAGAATTTGATTGCTTGGGGAAATAGTTTAAATATAAGCAAATAGTATAAAAGGTTCATGGAGGAGGATATACCCCTGCCTGATTCAGCCTGATACTCTGCATTTTTGCTCACTTTCTCCTCTTCTAAAGGTTCCACATGGATCTCCCAAAGATCTTGCGATTCCCAAAATCATTTCACACCCAAGTCTGCAATAATCTCACCTGGACATTGTACCAAGGACTTGCTGCTGTAATCATAAAGACTGTCATGTGCTCATTGGATTATCCACTCAAACTGACCTCTGTTTTTCTTTACTCTTATAGTGTAGCAATCTACAATAATTCCACTATAAAATTTTCATACAGAAGAGAATGAGTTCCCTTTTGAATTTAGTTCCTCTCTGTTTGTTTTTCTCACCACTGTCTTGCTCATTATGGATTGAAATTTGCATCCAGATTTCTGTCTATTGTTAAAAGTGAGATACATAGTCCCTCTGTTCGGCACAAACGTCTCCAATGGGCATGATCAAAGGCATCCTTGGGGTAACAATCAACTGTCCTTTTCCTACCATATTACTAATGTCACATGCTCATGTCAGGTTTCTTTCGTACAACATCAGAAGGATCCAGCCATTCTTATCCACACAGGCTACTCAGGCGCTTGTTCAGACTCTTGTCATTTCAAGACTGGACTATTGCAACTCTCTGTTCGCAGGTCTACCTCTGAATGCAATTCACCGTCTGCAAATGATCCAAAATGCAGCTGTGTGACTTGTTTTCAACCTGCCTAAGTTCTCACACACCACCCCACTGCTGCTCCTCCACTGACGTCCAGTAGCTGTACACATCAGATTCAAAACACCGATACATGCCTACAAAGCCAAGAATGGACCAGCACTTTCTTACCTCAAAGCTCTTATTACTCCTCGCACTGCACCTCGCTCACTCAGATCTACTAACACTGCTCAACTGTTCCCACCATCTCTCAGGGTACAAGGTAGGTTTACATCTAGACTATTCTCTGTTCTGGCACCGAGGTGGTGGTGGAATAAACTTCCTCTAGATGTCCGAAAAGCCAAGTCCTGCCATGAAGACTTACCTCTTCCTGATGTACTTAAACTAGCTTTATTTTCCCTGCTTGTTTTATGTATTGTTGTATATTGTATTTACAAAAAACACCTCCCAACATATCCTAAGTCTGTGACCTATTGAACCAGTGTTAATGTATTCATTGATAGAGACTTCAAAAGCACTCGCTCTGTACGTCCCTCTGGATACGAGCGTATGCCAAATGCCAGAAATGTAAATGGACAAAACTGGGAGGTCAGGACTTGACCAAAACTGGCAGAGCAGAGACCCTGGCATGATGGTGGTGTAGTAGCAAGTTCCATGCTTTTTTAATTTACACCTTAATAGTTCTACAAAATTATTACTTAAGGAAGTTTCATAAAAGTGCAATATCTAATACTATATGCAATACTGATATTATGACATCACTGACAATATAAGATCGATCACAGTATTAGACATTATACTGATCAATAAGTCTTGATTCATCCTCTATAACAGTAGCTATGACTGCTGTTCTGACTGGAACGCTAATTACAGTTATAATTATATTAATGCACTCCTTATAATACACTATTGTTGCCATAGTAACAGCTCATTCACACAAGCTTGTATGAAAGATACTCCACATAATCTACTCCTATGTAGAAACAGATTAAAATGTGTTGGGATTTAACAAATATCTAAATCAGGATAAGTCTGCTGTAAAGAGATGATTATTTAACATTTAAAGGAAGGAGTGTCACTAGAACAGACAGCAGATGAAGATGAAGATGTCATTTTTGTCTCCCAAGAGAGAGAGAGAAAGAGACGGTCTATAGAGACTGCTTTAACGTAAGTGATCCGGTGTTATTCTGCATTTTCTCTCTGCTATTGTATCCTAAAGAAAAGCGAATTAATGGGAATCACACCACAAACCAGCATGGAGCCTACAGACAATGTGCTGAGCTAATTCATGAGAAATCACTCTGTTAGATCAGAGCTGAAGCAACAAGAAAAATGTAACCAAATTTATAATGTCTGATCAGATAGAGGCATCACACACAGACACACTCACACGCACACTAATACACTCGTACACTCACTCACATATTCAATCATGCAATAATACACTCACATACACTAATACACTCACATACACACTAATACACTCACATACACTAATACACTCACATACACAATAATACACTCACATACACTAATACGCTCACATACACTAATACGCTCACATACACAATAATACACTCACATACACTAATACACTAACATACACTAATACACTCACATACACACTAATACACTCACATACACTAATACACTCACATACACAATAATACACTCACATACACTAATACGCTCACATACACTAATACGCTCACATACACTAATACGCTCACATACACAATAATACACTCACATACACTAATACACTCACATACACAATAATACACTCACATACACTTATACACTCACATACACTAATACACTCACACATACAATAATACACTCACATACACTAATACACTCACACATACAATAATACACTCACATACACTAATACACTCATACACTAATACGCTCACATACACAATAATACACTCACATACAATAATACACTCACGTACACTAATACACTCACACACAATAATTCACTCACACACACTAATACACTCACATACAATAATACACTCACATACAATAATACACTCACATACACTAATACACTCACATACAATAATACACTCACGTACACTAATACACTCACACACAATAATTCACTCACATACACTAATACACTCACATATACTAATACACTCACACACAATAATTCACTCACATACACTAATACACTCACACACAATAATTCACTCACATACACTAATACACTCACATATACTAATACACTCACACATACACTAATACACTCACATACACTAATACACTCACATACACTAATACACTCACATATACTAATACACTCACACATACACTAATACACTCACATACACTAATACACTCACATATACTAATACACTCACACACAATAATTCACTCACATACACTAATACACTCACACACAATAATTCACTCACATACACTAATACACTCACATATACTAATACACTCACATACACTAATACACTCACATACACTAATACACTCACACATACAATAATTCACTCACATACACTAATACACTCACATATACTAATACACTCGCATATACTAATACGCTCACATACACAATAATACACTCACATACAATAATACACTCACATACAATAATACACTCACGTACACTAATACACTCACACACAATAATTCACTCACATACACTAATACACTCACATACACTAATACACTCACACATACAATAATTCACTCACATACACTAATACACTCACATACACTAATACACTCACACATACAATAATTCACTCACATACACTAATACACTCACATATACTAATACACTCGCATATACTAATACGCTCACATACACAATAATACACTCACATACACTAATACACTCACACATACAATAATTCACTCACATACACTAATACACTCAGATACACTAATACACTCACATATACTAATACACTCGCATATACTAATACGCTCACATACACAATAATACACTCACATACAATAATACACTCACATACAATAATACACTCACGTACACTAATACACTCACACACAATAATTCACTCACATACACTAATACACTCATACACTAATACACTCACACATACAATAATTCACTCACATACACTAATACACTCACATACACTAATACACTCACACATACAATAATACACTCACATACACTAATACACTCACATACACTAATACACTCACACATACAATAATTTACTCACATACACTAATACACTCACATATACTAATACACTCACATACACTAATACACTCACACATACAATAATTCACTCACATACACTAATACACTCACATATACTAATACACTCACATATACTAATACACTCACATACACTAATACACTCACACATACAATAATCACTCACATACACTAATACACTCACATATACTAATACACTCACATATACTAATACACTCACACATACAATAATTCACTCACATACACTAATACACTCACATACACTAATACACTCACACATACAATCACACATACATCACTCACATACACTAATACACTCACATATACTAATACACTCACATATACTAATACACTCACATACACTAATACACTCACACATACAATAATTCACTCACATACACTAATACACTCACATATACTAATACACTCACATATACTAATACACTCACACATACAATAATTCACTCACATACACTAATACACTCACATACACTAATACACTCACACATACAATAATTCACTCACATACACTAATACACTCACATATACTAATACACTCACATATACTAATACACTCACATACACTAATACACTCACATACACTAATACACTCACATATACTAATACACTCACATACACTAATACACTCACATACACTAATACATTCACACATACAATAATTCACCTCACATACACTAATACACTCACATACACTAATACACTCACACATACAATAATTCACTCACATACACTAATACACTCACATATACTAATACACTCACATATACTAATACACTCACATACACTAATACACTCACACATACAATAATTCACTCACATACACTAATACACTCACATACACTAATACACTCACATATACTAATACACTCACATATACTAATACACTCACACATACAATAATTCACTCACATACACTAATACACTCACATACACTAATACACTCACATACACTAATACACTCACATATACTAATACACTCACATATACTAATACACTCACACATACAATAATTCACTCACATACACTAATACACTCACATATACTAATACACTCACATATACTAATACACTCACATACACTAATACACTCACATACACTAATACACTCACATATACTAATACACTCACATACACTAATACACTCACACATACAATAATTCACTCACATACACTAATACACTCACATATACTAATACACTCACATATACTAATACACTCACATATACTAATACACTCACACATACACTAATACACTCACATACACTAATACACTCACACATACAATAATTCACTCACATACACTAATACACTCACATATACTAATACACTCACATACACTAATACACTCACACATACAATAATTCACTCACATACACTAATACACTCACATATACTAATACACTCACATATACTAATACACTCACACATACAATAATTCACTCACATACACTAATACACTCACATACACTAATACACTCACACATACAATAATTCACTCACATACACTAATACACTCACATATACTAATACACTCACATATACTAATACACTCACATACACTAATACACTCACACATACAATAATTCACTCACATACACTAATACACTCACATATACTAATACACTCACATATACTAATACACTCACACATACAATAATTCACTCACATACACTAATACACTCACATACACTAATACACTCACACATACAATAATTCACTCACATACACTAATACACTCACATATACTAATACACTCACATACACTAATACACTCACATACACTAATACACTCACATACACTAATACACTCACACATACAATAATTCACTCACATACACTAATACACTCACATATACTAATACACTCACATATACTAATACACTCACATATACTAATACACTCACACATACACTAATACACTCACATACACTAATACACTCACACATACAATAATTCACTCACATACACTAATACACTCACATATACTAATACACTCACATACACTAATACACTCACATACACTAATACATTCACACATACAATAATTCACCTCACATACACTAATACACTCACACACAATAATACACTCACACACAATAATACACTCACACACTAATGCACTCACATACACTAATACACTCACACATACAATAATACACTCACACATACACTAATACACTCACATATACTAATACACTCACATAAACTAATACACTCACACATACAATAATACACTCACATATACTAATACACTCACATACACTAATACTCTCACACATACAATAATACACAGAAATACACTAATACACACACACACACACACACTAATACACTCACATACACTAATACACTCATTCACTCCTGCAATAATACACTCACTCACTCTCTCTCACACACTAATATACTCACACACATTAATGCACTCACTGATGCAATAATCCACTCACACAAACACTCTCCTACACACACACTCATACACTCAGTCACTCAGAGAGAGAGATACTGCAGAGATGCTGCAGAATGGATGGATTCTCAAAACAAAACAGCTGAGTGTGTGAACGCAGCCTGCAAGTGTCTTCATTTAAACAGCCTAGGGTTTATATTCCTTCCAATTTTATTTGGATTTCTTTCAGCAGATCATGACCTTTCGCCTGATGCCAAGAGATACCGATGAAGAGACGCATTAATGAAACTCACACAAACGAAAAAAAATCATCTCCTATTAAAAAGCCACACCTCTGTCCTCTCATCAGTCACAGGGAAAAATTCTGCCGTCCGTCACATAAATGTCAAGCGTGATAAACACACTGGGCTGCACATACAGATATAACACTAGGTGAGCTCAATCAGATTAGCACCGATTCACAGATTTTTGTCTTTTCCGACGGCCGCAGGTCAGAGCCGTTTAACAACAGGAAAGAAAAGCCAGTTTACCCACAACAGCAAGTTGCGGCATAATTAGCCATGACGTAAATTAGGGATGAGTTCCCAGGAGTCTCTAGCTCTCTGACAGCCAGCTGGGCTTCATACAGCAATCAGGAGCTGCATAAACGGCTCACCTGTGGAGCTACAGGCCCTGGGGATGTGTGCGCTGGTGTGTGCAGCTGGTGGAACACACAAACACACAGCGCAAAGAAAAGCCGCGTGCACACAACGAAACAAAAGACGGCTTTGAACTCATGAAATGATGTCATTGATCTTCAAGGACTTTGGGAGCAGATGCTGTTTTTGTTTCCTTTCAATTTTCTGAGACGTGCGACATGTATTTTGTATTCTGCATCAGAAAAACAAGCAGCTATTAAAACTTAAAAGGGACAGACTGCATCTCTGCTACGGCTGCACAAATATATCATTCCTTAATCGTTATGATAATACTGGGCTAAAGTCTACGGTATGCGAATGATCTGGGGAGAGAACTGTGACGCATTATCATGGGTCTGGAGTAGTTCTCGGAGTTTGAATTGGCTTTAATCCGAACCTCAATAACAGAACTGCGCTAAAACTCGGGATCTCCTGACGCCGACATGGATAACTGAGACCAGGAGACAAGGAAAAAAACACTGGCTGTGCTTTCAGGGTGGAAGAGACAGCATACTCGATTTTAATTTCAATTTTAAAGTACTTTATTGGCATGACTGCTAGCAAACAATATTACCAAAGCATGAAGAAAGGAAAGGAAAAAAAAATACTAGCAAAATAAACTAAACTAAACTAAAATAACATTAAATTAAAATTAAACTAAACTAAATTAAAATAAAACTAAATTAAAATAATATAATATAAAAGAAAATGTAAAGAAAAGAAAAGAAAAGAAAAGAAAAGAAAAGAAAAGAAAAAAGAAAAGAAAAGAAAAGAAAAGAAAAGAAAAGAAAAGAAAAGAAAAGAAAAGAAAAGAAAAGAAAAGAAAAGAAAAGAAAAGAAAAAATTAAATAAACGGTTACCAATGATAAGGTGCCAGTTTAGGACAAAAGTACAAAAAATGAGGGTTATGTGAAGGCAATTATTTACATATATTTAAAATGTACAGAGTAAAAGAAGATAAATAAAATATAATAAGAATAAGTGAAATGTATGCTAATTGTTTCAGCTCTCACAGCGACAGAGACGCTAGCCATTTATGGTCTTACTTAAGGCTGTGAGCTTAAGCATGAGGAAGAGGGCAGACATCACTTTCTTACGAATGTGTTACGCCATCATGTGATGTCCGAAATATGCTTCGAGGTGTCTCAGAGGAAGGACATGTTTGCTTGCCCCACCCTCCCTGCATGATGGGGGAAGTGTGGGTGGAAATTAGAAAAGAGCAAATGGGGAAGTAAAGGATGAAACGTTCAGTGAGGTTCAGAGAATTTATTTATTTAACTTTCAGCGATTTAAGATACGATTTCATTGGCTACTTTGGGTAAACCGTGACTCTTCTACATATATACTTCTACACTTGGTCCTAGTAAGCAAATAACGCTATAATTTTATCCCCACTGCTGTCATCATTACCAGAACAGCAGCCTCTAAAAAACACTCCTAAATAACTTAGCATATCCTGCTGTGAGCATTTATCACCATCAAAAAACAAAACACCTGAATACAACCATAATGAGGCAAATAAGGAAGCGGTGCTTCATTTCATTTCATTTCTAACTTCTGTGTATTTTTTTTTTCTTCTGCTTTCCCTGAAGACAGATTACTCACATGGCTTAATGAATTCAGGATGCAGGTGGAATTTGGCTCCTACTGAGGATTAGGATTTGGTGTAGAGGCTGAATAATTATTTTTCAGAATTCCAGCATACATGTGCAAATGTGGAGCCTGTGGGTAGCGTATTAGGCACGTGAGTTGCTGAAAAATAAATACGGAGAGGCTTGTGTGCTCTGGAAATACACCAAGTCTAAAGAAAGGAGTGAGAGTGTGTGTGTGACAGTGTGTGTAAGTGTGTAGAGAGAGATTTGAAAGTAAATGCGTTACAAACGAACCACGCAGTGTGTGAACGCTCCGTGTTCAGGCTGCAACCATGGTTCTTCTCTCGCTCCATGGGCTCAGTGTGTGTGTGTGTGTGTGTGTGTGTGTGTGTGTATATGTGTGTGTATAGCATCCTCACTGATAACATGGATGCAAATGAAAATATATTCACATGACTTGGCTCCCATGTTATTTATGAGTTAATGAGTTATGTGAAGCGACTAATGACTACAGACTGGAGATTAGAGAAATGCAATCAGTCAATAAGAGAGATAAACACAAATAAACTGAGTATACACATAGCTAAATAATGCAGCGTCAGCACTCTGTACTGCTGTAATGGGTGTATGGGTGTTTGTGTGTGTGTGTTTCTGCTAAGAAACACATTTTGGAGAAGCAGGAGATAACGAATGGCTTTTACCACACGCCCTAGTGTTTATTTGAATGAGAGAGAGAGAGAGAGAGAGGAAGAGTGAGCATTCTCTCATTCTCTCTCTCTCTCTGTCATTCTCTCTCTCTCGCTGGATCTCATTCTCTCTCTCACTCTCTCATATTTAAAATAAAATCAGCTCAGACAGACAGAGAGTAATTTGTAAAGGTGACACAGTTGGATGCACAGCTGCGTTCAGAGCTCCCACGTTTTAATTTAAGGGTCAGCTGAAAATGAGATCTAACTGCAGGGTTGAGAGAGCCATTTCGAAATGTAGTTCTATACAGTAAAAGAGAGTAGAGGAAAAAAATAAAACAACGGAACAAACAGATGGTGCTCGGTCTGACATGATGACACACGTAAACCTGACGAGTTTGAGCTGGGAATAAGGATCCGACTGACCTCCGCCTGGATCACCTGACCTGAGAACTTTCATTCATTTGCATTAAAATTCGTCTCTCATTATTCTAGAAAGATACTAATGAACACTCCGGCTTTTCTGAGAGAAAGGACGTCCAATTAACTTCCATCATATTTATTATTTAAATTCTGCTTCAATCGCTGCAGAAGGTGTGGATTAGAAATGTACCAAGTGTGTTATGATGAGTAAAGAAAGAAGATTTCTCTCTTAACTGGTTGATGAATCAGCAAATCCGAGATGTCTCAACGTCATGGAGTTAAACTGATAAATGTTGTCGGATTTATTGAGGAAGCAGAAATCATGAACGAAGGCAAAATGGATGAATTGTGCTGCCTTGTGATCAGACCAAATAACATCCACAGACATTTTCTAACACTGTAACATCGATGCTGCATTTCAACCTGGATATTAGTTGATAGTATTATTATTTTTTTGCATAATTTTTGTGTGTTTGTATGAAGCCACACACAAGATCCAAAATGGTGCTATTCGTTTGTTTTTTACCGAATCTCAAGGTGCATGGACAGCAAAGACAGTGGTGTTCATGCATACGACTGCCAGACGCTACTACAGTACAGAAATCATGCAATTACTAACCTGCATGATGAAGTACTTGGAAAACTTTGCGACCTTGGCTTGCTGCGAAGACCAGGCCTTCAGTCCTCAGTGCCGGCTGATGGTGGTGGCCAGGTGAGAGGAGAGAGGACATCGCAAGCGATGCTCGAGGAAGCAAAAGCGCAGAAAACGAGTCAGGTGTCTGTGCTAGGCTAAAAACAAACCCTATCCGGCCGGCTCTCCCGTCCATTATTCTGTCCAACATTTGCTCACCGGATAATAAACTGGACTACATCCAACTCCAGCGAACCATATGGAGAGAGTTCAGAGACTACTGCGTCTTTGTTTTCATGGAGACGTGGCTCAGCGACAGAGTTCCAGACGCCGCCATTCAGCTAGCCGGGCTCACCTCGTTTTGTGCCGACAGAAATGCAGCTCTGTGTGGTAAGACTCGCGGTGGCGATGTGTGTGTTTACATCAACACTGAATGGTGCAAGAACTCTGTGCTTGTTTCTGGTTACTGTTCATCTCTAGTGGAGTTTGTGACTGTTAGATGCAGGCCATTTTATTTGCCACGTGAATTCACCACAGCTTTTATTTTTGGAGTGTACAGTCCCCCCAGCACTAATGCTACGGAGGCTCTATGTGAACTCTATGGGGCTATATAGCAATCTACAGAATGCTTACCCCAATGGACTGTTTATCAACACCAGAGATTTCAATCATGCGAATCTCAAAACAGTGCTCCCTAAATTTCATCAACATGTGGACTTCTCTCTGCAACAAGAAGGGCAAACACACTGGATCTTGTTTACATGAACATCCCCGGCGCATACCGAGTGGAGCCCCACCCCCACCTCAGCTACTCAGGCCACATCTCTGTTATTCTAATTCCAATATAGACTACTCGTCAGACACTCGAAACCGATTCTGAAACAGGTTAAAACTTGGCCAGCAGGAGCCATCTCTGCTCTTCAGGACTGTTTTGAGTGCACTGACTGGGATATGTTCAGGGAGGCTGCAACTAATGGCAACTCTATAAACTTGGAGGAGTACACAACATCAGTGACCAGCTACATCGGCAAGTGCATCAATGATGTGACCGTCTCCAAGACCATCACCACACGCTTCAACCAGAAGCTGTGGATGACTGCAAAAGTGCGTGCTCTCCTGAAGTCGAGAGACTCCGCCTTCAGAGCAGGGGACAAGACGGCCTTAAATACAGCAAGGGCCAAACTGTCCTGAGCCATCAGAGAGGCGAAGCGCTCACATGCCCAGAGAATCCACAGCCACTTTCACGATAGCGGCGACTCCCAGTGCATGTGGCAGGGCATACAGGTGATCACGAACTACAAGACCACATCACCTGCCTGTGACAGTGACGCCTCCCTACCTGACGTGCTGAACGACTTCTACGCTCGGTTCAAACAACAGAACAATGTAGCGGCGAGGAAGACCATCCCTCCTCCTAATGACCAGGTGCTCTGTCTTTCCACAGCTGACATTAAGAGAACTCTATGCCAAGTTCACCCACGGAAGTTTGCTGGACCAGACAACATGACAGAGTGCTCAGGGAATGTGCAGAACAGCTAGCAGATGTCTTTGTGCCTCAAAACAACGACCATTGTCCCCGTGCCGAAGAAGTCTATGGTTTCATGAGGCACATCAAGACCCAGCTACCACCCTCACTGGACCCCTTGCAGTTTGTGTATCGTCCTAACCGCTTCACGGACGATGCCATCACCACAACCCTCCATCTGGCCCTCACCTACCTGGACAATAAGGACTCATACGTACGAATGCTGTTCATAGACTTCAGTTCAGCATTCAACACAATCATCCCTCAGCATCTCCAGCACCACCACACTGAGCACTGGAGCCCCTCAGGGCTGTGTGCTCAGCCCACTGCTGTTCACTCTGCTGACTCATGACTGTGCAGCAATGCACAGTTCGAACCACATTATCAAGTTCGCCCATGACACAAACGTGGTGGGTCTCATCAATAAGAATGATGAGTCAGCATACAGAGAGAAGGTGCAACAGCTAACAGCCTGGTGTAAAGACAACAACCTGTCTCTCAACGTTGACAAGACTAAAGAGATGGTTGTTGACTTTTTGGAGATCACAGAGCGGCCATTCTCTGCTGTTCATCGACGGATTCCTTGATGTACATCTGACTGAGAACTTCACCTGGTCACTCAATACCAGCTCCATCAGCAAGAAAGCCCAGCAGCGTCTCTACTTCCTGCGGAGGTTGAGAAAAGCCCATCTCCCTCCCCACATCCTGACCATGTTCTACAGAGGGACCATCGAGAGCATCCTGAGCAGCTGCATCACTGCCTGGTTTGGGAACTGCACCGTCCCGGAGTGCAAGACCCTGCAGTGGATAGTGAGGACAGCTGAAAAGATCAAATGTCTGGATGAAATGTCTGGAAATAGGTACTGAAGCATTTGGGCCCTCACAACCAGACTGTGCAACAGTTTCTTCCCTCAAGCCATCAGGCTCCTCAACACCCAGAACTGAAACTATACCAACTCTCTCTCTCTCACACACACACACACACACACACTCACCTGTGTGAAGAAGACTCAGAATAAATGTTTACTACTTGTTTGTTTTTTGTACTGTCTTGTCTTTGCACGGTTTGTACCTGGTTGCACACATTGTACTTTATGTAGCTAGGACAAACTTTCTGTCCTAGCTCTGTGCCATTTTTTCTGTTTGTAGCTATATTTTGTATGTTGTTTATGTAGCACCAGGGTCCTGGAGAAATGTTGTTTCATGTCACTATGTACTGCGTCAGCTATATGTGGTTGAAATGACAATAAAAGCTTCTTGACTCTTGACTTGAAATGACATGACTGAACACATGGCTAAGATGATGCACTGAATTCTGCTACTTTAGGACTCACACACTTAACATTTCTAATGTTTACACTAACACACGGTGCTTGCCATCCATCCATCATCCGGATATAGACAGGTATAAACAGACAGAGATAAAGATGAAGAGATAGGGAGAGAGAGAAAGGCAGAGAGAGACAGAGAGAGAAGAGTGAAATAAAAGAGAGAAAAATGGAGAGAGAGAGAGAGAGAGAGAGAGAGAGAGAGAGCGCAGAGAGAGAGCGACAGAAATAGCAAGAGAATAAGGGCTGATACAGCGAGAGAAAGAGCAAGATAAAGAGTGTGAAATGGAGAGAGAGTGAAAGAAGAAAGAAGAAAGAAAGAAAGAAAGAAAGAAAGAAAGAAAGAAAGAAAGAAAGAAAGAAAGAAAGGGGGAGAGAGATAAAGAGAGGGAGAGAGAGTGAGAGAAAGTGAGAATGTGAGAAAAAGGGAGAGAAATAGAGGAGAAGTGCATTAGCGAGAGAGAGAGAGAGAGAGAGAGAGAGAGACAGAGAGAGAGAGAGAGAGAGAGAGAGAGAGAGAGAGAGAGAGTTAAGGTTAATGTTTCTGTGTTAGTAAACCCACACCGCTGCCATGTGCCAGATCTAAACCACAAACATGAGTAAAAATCAGTCTGGAAAAAAATCGACTCACAGTAAAAGCATCATATTTATGAGTTTAGAAGATGCTGCTGTAAAAAGAGTGTCAGGAGAGAAAATAAATGTAATTAATCTCCAGCAGGCCTTCATTAGCCTGCGTAGGAACAGCACAGATCTGTAACACTGGCCTTTAGGGATCACACAGAAACACGGCAGCGGCGCACAGGCCAGGAGAGTTTAATCAAACACCATGCAGCTTAGTTCAGTGTGGAAAAGTTCACACAGCTACACCACCTGACTCTTTCACACAGCATTACTAAAAAGATCTTACTGCACACAATATCACCGGCTTCTACAGCGATTATTAAAGCCACCTGTGCGTCTGATGTGTGAGACAAAAGGAAAGAGGAAGAGAAAAATAAATAGGACAGGCAGAGAGAAAAAACTGGAGGGAGAGAGAGAGAGAGAGAGAGACAGAGAGGGAGGGAAGAAGGAAGGAAGCAAGGAAGCAAGGAAGGAAAAAAGAAAGAAAGAAAGAAAGAAAGAAAGAAAGAAACAGAGAGAGAGAGAGAGAGAGAGAGGGAGGGAAGAAGGAAGGAAGCAAGAAAGAAAGAAAGAAAGAAAGAAAGAAAGAAAGAAAGAAAGAAAGAAAGAAGAAACAGAGAGAGAGAGAGAGAGAGAGGGAGGGAAGAAGGAAGGAAGCAAGAAAGAAAGAAAGAAAGAAAGAAAGAAAGAAAGAAACAGAGAGAGAGAGAGAGAGAGGGAGGGAAGAAGGAAGGAAGCAAGAAAGAAAGAAAGAAAGAAAGAAAGAAAGAAACAGAGAGAGAGAGAGAGGGAGGGAAGAAGGAAGGAAGAAAGAAAGAAAGAAAGAAAGAAAGAAAGAAAGAAAGAAAGAAAGAAAGAAAGAAAGAAAGAAAGAAAGACAGAGAGGGAGGGAAGAGGGAAGGAAGCAAGGAAGCAAGGAAGGAAGGAAAGAAGAAAGAAAGAAAGAAACAGAGAGAGAGAGAGAGAGAGAGAGAGAGAGAGAGAGAGAGAGAGAGAGAGAGAACAAAAATCTTTCTGTACAATATAGAGGCTATAGTACAGAGGCTTCTAGAGTGTTTATTAAAGGTGTCTGGTGTTGTGTGTCTGGTGTTGTGTGTCTGGTGTGTGTGTCTGGTGTATGCCTGGTGTGTGTCTAGCGTGTGTCTGATGTTTGTCTGGTGTGTGTGTGTGTGTGTCTGGTGTGTGTCTAGTGTGTGTCTGATGTTTGTCTGGTGTGTGTGTCTGGTGTGTGTCTAGCATGTGTCTGTGTCTGATGTGTGACTAGTGTGTGTCTGATGTTTGTCTGGTGTGTGTGTGTGTCTGATGCGTGTCTGTTGTGTGTCTGCCATGTGTCTGGTGTGTGTGTCTGATATGTGTGTCTGGTGTGTGTCTAGCGTGTGTCTGGTGTGTTTGTCTGATGCGTGTCTAGAGTGTGTCTGATGTTTGTCTGGTGTGTATCTAGCGTGTGTCTGGTGTGTGTCTGATGTGTGTGTCTAGCGTGTCTGATGTGTGTCTAGTATGTGTCTGGTGTGTGTCTAGCGTGTGTCTGATGTTTGTCTGGTGTGTGTCTGATGTGTGTCTGATGTGTGTCTGTTGTGTGTCTGATGTGCATCTGATGCGTGTGCCTGGTGTGTGTTTCTGATGAGTGTCTGTTGTGTGTCTGTTGTGTCTGATGTGTGTCTATTGTGTGTCTGGTGCGTGTGTCTAGCATGTGTCTGGTGTGTGTCTGATGTGTGACTAGCGTGTGTCTGATGTTTGTCTGTGTTGTGTCTGCCATGTGTCTGATGTGTGTCTAGCGTGTCTGATGTGTGTCTAGTGTGTGTCTCGTGTGTGTCTCATGTGTGTCTGATGTGTGTCTGATGTGTGTCTGATGTGTGTCTGATGTGTGTCTGGCGTGTGTCTGGTGTTTTGGGTGTTTTAAATGTTTGTCTGATGTGTGTCTGGTGTGTGTCTGGTGTGTGTCTAGCGTGTGTCTGGTGTGTGTCTGGTGTGTTTTCTGATTTTTGTATCTTATGTGTGTCTGATGTGTTTTCTGGTGTGTGTCTGGTGTGTGTCTGATGTGTGTCTAGTGTGTGTCTGTGTGTGTGTCTGATGTGTATCTAGTGTGTGTCTCATGTGTGTGTCTGATGTGTGTCTAGTGTGTGTCTGATGTGTGTCTAGTGTGTGTCTCATGTGTGTGTCTGATGTTGTCTAGTGTGTGTCTCATGTGTGTGTCTGATGTGTGTCTAGTGTGTGTCTCATGTGTGTCTGATGTGTGTCTAGCGTGTGTCTAGCGTGTGTCTGGTGTGTGTTAGCGTGTGTCTGATATTTGTATGTTATGTGTGCTGATGTGTGTCTGGTGTGTGTGTGTCTGATGTGTGTCTAGCGTGTGTCTGATGTTTGTATGTTATGTGCGTCTGATGTATGTCTGGTGTGTGTGTGTCTGATGTGTGTCTGGTGTGTGTCTGGTGTGTGTGTCTGATGTGTATCTAGTGTGTATCTGGTGTGTGTGTCTGATGTGTCCATCTTTCTTTCCTCAGGGTGCTCCAAGGCTGAGAAAATGGCCATCAATAAGCGCAGACGGACGGGAAAATCGTGTGTTCCGACTCGTCCCAGTCACTCAGCTGGGCATTACGGTGCACGTGTTTACTCACGACTTCAAACGGATCATTACATCTCTCTCCATAAAAGAACAGCACAGAAAGCAGCTCGCTCTGAAAGCTTCGCATGTGAATGGCGTGTACACATCGGATCTCAGCAGTCGTGTGTGTGTGTGAAGCTGAAGCGGGGATGCGAGGCGAGTCGGCCTGTAGCGGCTTTCATGTCGCACAAGAGGAACACCAAAGAGTGATGCATAATAAAATAAAGCACCAACGGAAACGGGAAACAAACAGCAAGTAAAACATGAAACAATGACCTGGGAGTCCAGGACAAAAGGAAAGCCCAACCTTTCCTCGACACACACACACACACACACACACACACACACACACACACACACACGATTAATTTAGTAGAGTTTCTCACAGTTTGCAGAAGTCTAGATCTGCACCAAATCAGTACAAAAATCTCTATGATGGAAATAATACATACCTTCTAACTAAATATGTGTGTGTGTGTGTGTGTGTGTGTGTGTGTGTGTGTGTGTGTGTGTGTGTGTGTGTGTGTGAGTGAGTGAGTGAGTGAGTGAGTGAGTGAGAGTGTGAGAGAGAGAGAGAGAGAGAGAGAGAGAGAGAGAGAGAGAGAGAGAACAATAGAGACATAAAGAGAGTGAAGAGAGTAAAAGACAGAGAGGCACAAAAAGATGCAAATAGAGAGAAAGAGAGGGAAAGGGGGGCAAATAGAAAGTGAGAGTAACAGAGAGAAAGTGATAGGAGAAACTGAGGAAAAGAGAGAGGATGAGAAAGAAGATAGATAGAGACAGATAGAGAGAGAGAGAGAAGAGAGAGAGAGAGAGAGAGAGAGAGAGAGAGTCAGGGAGAGAACAGTAGAGACATAAAGAGAGATAAAAAAGAGAGAGGCCAAGAAAAATAGTGAAAGACAGAGAGGCACAAAGAGACGCAAACAGAGAGAAAGAGAATGAGGGGAGACAAAAAAGAAAGACAGAAATTGATAGGGGAGAGAGAGAGAGAGAGAGAGAGAGAGAGAGAGAAAGAGAGAAAGGCCAAGAATAATAGTGAAAGAGAGAGAAGGACAGAGAGGCACGCAGGGACATAAATAGAGAGAAAGAGAGGGAAAGGGAGACAAAAAGAAAGTGAGAGAAAGAGAAATTGATAGGAGAGAGAGATTGATGGATGATGAGGACTTTGTACGTACTGCTGAACCTAACCATGTCCAGTATCATTAGAGACGCAACAACAAACGATTCCAAGCAGCATAACGATCATTTTTGTAGAACAGAGTAAAGTAACCTTAAATGATGTTACTGATGATGATGATGATGATGATGATGATGATGAATAGCTAGTTACATAGTTAACTGGCCCCACATATGGATTATTAACACATTTCAGTTCAGTTCCCATTATTGCAAAAAAATGAAAAAAATGCAGAAAGTTTAAATAATTATTTATCATTATAATTTGAATACAAAAACCTGTTTGCTAATCTGAGCTAGCTGTATCTGGAGTTCACTAAGAGGACACACACTGAGAATGATGAGTTTGAATGGATGATGTTTTGGTTGTTCGGTGCCAACGGAGCAGACAGCAAATCAGTAATCAGGGTGCTAGGTTTTAGCGCTCCATAAGGAGGAAGAAAGAGACGCGCACATTTGAGGTTAAACTCTGCAGGCTGGCTTGAGATTCTGTCAGATTAGCTTGGTTCTGAACATTTCTACACGCAGCAGTTCATTTGGCCTCGTGAACTCTACTCGTGCTGATTTCACACCGTTCCTTTGACTCCACTGCGGTTACGGAATTTCTAGAACATTTCTCATAAACGGTGCTGAACTCAGCAAATGTTCTTAAAGACCAAAGATACCTAGCAAAGCTGCCATTAAGACATTTTCCTCCATCCAAAAGATTAATATCTGTTCATTATCTGAAATACAGTGGACCCTCAGCATACAAATGTCCTCCCTTACGAATTTTCGTCTTGAATTGAAGTTTTCCAAGAGATTTGTATTGGCACGCAAATGAACCGAACTGAACGCCGGCTAAGTTGCGCGTACGTCCGGAAACCGTTCAAAACTTGTTTGCATCAGTGGAAAGCCAACCGAAGCAAGTTTACGAATTTTACGATTTTACGATTAAAGGTCTTTTTTCCTAAATGCTGCTGCACAGGCATATAAGAGAGCTATCTTGTTATAGAGATAAGAGAGATAAGAGAGACCGGCTTTACGGCTCATCTTATGAGCAGTTCAATAGGAAGTGTAAACTGTAAACAGAGTCTGTGGTTATTATTACTCTGTTAGCCACAGAAATGATGCTGCCATATGGACAGAGTAATGATATGAACCTGTGAGCTGCAGGCGGTCGACATTGTGGGCTTTCCTCATGACTCGAAATGAGCATTTCATTTACTTAAACAGGCGTTCATTTAAAATAATAATAAATAAATAAAAGCACTTTTTGTGGTGAATCATAATGCTAATCTTTACATGGCTGCACTAACAAACAGTGGTGTGGATATTTATCCATCCATCCATCCATCCATCCATCCATCTCTTTCTCTATCTATCCATCTATCTATCCATCCATCCACACCCTCCACTCATCCATCCACCCCTATCCATTTATTCCAAACCATCCATCCACCCATCTCTTTCTCTATCTATCCATCTATCTATCCATCCATCCACCCATTTATCCATTCATCCATGTATCCACCAGGTCATCCATCTTGCTGTCCACCTTGCTATCCATCCATCTATCCATCCGCCCATTCATCCATCCATCCACCCACTGATCCATCCATCTATCTATCCACCGCCATCCATTTTGCTGTCCATCTTGCTGTCCATCCTGCTATCCATCCATCCATCCATCCATTTATCCATCCATCCATCCATCCATCTGTCAATCCATCTATCCATTATCTATCCATTCTGCCATCTATACATCTATCTATCTATATCAAAGACCCTGTAATTAAAATGCCGGTGCCTAAATAAATAAATAAGAACCTGAAATATGTGTCTGATGTTGTTCGGCTCAAACTACTTAGAGAAGGAGGGAAGTAAAGTTCTAGTATCTCTGGACCAAATTACAGCATCTTGCCCAAGAGTTTCTCCAGTGGATGTGATTTAAACTACAACAACAAAAAGTAGCAGCAGTGGTAGTCCAGAAAAGCTGCTGCTCTTAGGTATTACATCATGATCCCTGGAGTCCAGCCTGAAACATGTGGGACGAGAATCTGCTAAAGCACCTTTGCCTTATTTTTCACCGTCTCTTAAAGCAGGTGGTAGAGATTTGGATCTAGCTCAGGATTTCACTGCAATTCTAGTGTATATTTAATGCTTCTGTAAGAACGTTGTCTCTGAAGTTGATACTCGCTCTAGACTAAAGCTGATGCATTTGTACCTCGGTGCAACTCGCACGGTTTGACGATGCTCATAAAATCCGTGTATGATTTAGGACGGAGACGGCAAATACAAGAGCGACAGAGCGATGCTATTAGTGAAAGTACACAGCCGTGGCTTTCAAGCTTGCAGAATATTTTTTCATACGGAAGAGCGTGACTCATTGCAAGAGAGCAGTCGTCAAATCATGCCAGTGATGGAAGGCTGCGTCGAACCGAGCACCACTGTATCTCTACTGTCTGAGCATCCAGATGTCTGTAATGCGGTCAAAAAAAGTACAGAGGGAAGGGCATTTCTGCATGATACGACAACAGATTTAAAGGAACTACTGCTTTCTCTGTGTTGACCTATATTTTTGTGACAGAAAGTGAAAGTGAGAGAGTGAAAGAGAGAGAAGCGGAGAGAGAGAGAAAGAGAAGGGAAGAGAGAGAGAAAGAGAGAGACAGAGAGAGAAAGAGGGAGGAGATAGAAGTAGAGAGAGGAAGAGATAGAAGGAGGAGATAGAAGGAGAGAGAGAGCAAGAAGGGATGGAGAGAGAGAGAGAGAGAGAGAGAGAGAGAGAGACAGAGAGAGGATGAAACAGAATCTAGGCCAAGCAATAACTTCTGCAATTCTTCCTCCTTAAGCACATTAATGGGATTTTTATATTTCCACTACAGATATTTAAAAAAAAAAAAAAAAAAGTCGCAGATGATAATAAATAATGCACTAAGCACACTGCTCTATATAACTTATGGCATAAGTTGGTGTGAAAAAAAAGATTCACATCATAAGACATGGCTATAACGCACATTAATTTCACTTCACGTGACAGATTAGCACACATTAGCGGAAGATAGAAGACTACTATATTCAGGTGATCGACTCTTCTCATTACACAGCTACAACTGCAGTGTTTTATATTCTGTTATGTGGCAGAATGCAAGAGATAAACAGAACAGATGATGTAGGGTTTGTCTGAAGGAAATTCGCCGGTTAATAACAGTACTGATGATAGATTTTTTTTTAAATCAAAACCAAAACACAAACTCTGATTTAACACCAATCACAGTCATCACCACCAAGTATGCGTTCTGGCATCTGATTGGCTTATTGGCTGCAGGCCAAAGCTGCAGTAATTTCCCCAAATCCCCTCATCACTTGATCATATGTAACACCAGTCATCAACTAAAATGCATCATTTGGTGCAACTGCCAGAAAAACACAAGAGGACGGAGTGTGCTCTGTGCCATGCTGCAAATGGTGGGGCAAAACAACGAGTCAAGCTCAGGAATCGCACCACAGACCCTTTGTACAGGAGCTTGGCTACAAGCCAGGAATATGATTAATACACATACACACACACAAATAGATATCAACAGAAAAGTCATAAAGTGCATGTAACAGTAGCTGGTGTTGTGTGAAACAGGGCAGGAAGCAGAGCTAGTGTTGTGGTTAGTTGCAACTGATTGAGTGAACTGAATTCTCAAAGAAAACACCACGTTAGACCTGAAAAACATTCACCTGAGCTGAAAACACAACTTCATGTGAACATAAAGGCACGTTTTACATGAACTTAAATGTAGAGGCAATTCTAGTGGACCCAGGGAGGACCCAAGGAGGACCTCATTATACTAGTGTGAAAGTGTTTGCGTTGGATGTCTGCTAGATCAAATCTTACCAGTTAAACAAACCATCATTACCTCATGCAGGTGACAACAGGAAATATTTAGTAAAGTGTTTGAGCAAAAATGACAAATTACCCCAAGAAATCTAGCAAAATAGTAAACATCGTGTGCTCCAAATTCATCTTTACATTTCTGGCATATGGTAGATGCCCTTATCCAGAGCGACATTTTATACAAGTGTGCAATTGAGGGTTAAGGGCCTTGGAGAGAGGGAGAGGGAGCACAATTGAGATCTAGGGTGTCTCTATGGTAGATAAAACATGATAAAGTGCCCCCAAAGGTGCCATCACAGTGCCCTTTCAAAACCTGCCCTGAGAGGTACCACTATGTGCAGCAACACACTCTAATGTACCCCCTGGGATGACCCTACATGTGAGGAAACTGATGACATGACCTCTAGGCTGACCTTTAAGATTTTCATTTATGTAGAAATTTTCCTTTAGCGGTTTCCCTCAAAACCTCAAACAATTCTGAGTCCTGTAGCTACAGTATGTCTCTGGTTAAGTGTGGCCTCAGAACAAAAGTCCAAAGCTGGCTTGATTTGATTTGATAAATATTTTTAATCAAATCACTGATGCCCAGTAAATTAATTGTGTTTAAAAGAGAAATCTAATAATTACTTTCATGCTGAGAACAAAGCCAAATAAATGCATGCTAAGTATTTCTGAAGTAGCTCACAAGTAGCATCATTCATTCATTCATTCGTCCATTCATTCATTCGTCCATTCATTCATTCGTCCATTCATTAATTCGTCCATTCGTCCATTCATTCACTCGTTCATTCATTCATTCGTCCCTTCATTCATTCGTCCATTCATTCATTCACTCGTCCATTCATTCATTCGTCCATTCATTAATTCGGTCCATTCGTCCATTCATTCACTCGTCCATTCATTCAATTCGTCATTCATTCATTCGTCCATTCATTCATTCACTCGTCCATTCATTCATTCGAATTCGTCCATTCATTCATTTCGTCCATTCATTCATTCAATTCGTCCATTCATTCATTCATTCATTCGTCCATTCATTCATCTCCATTCATTCGTCCATTCATTCATTCATTCGTCCATTCATTCATTCATCTTCCATTCGTCCATTCATTCATACATCCATTCATTCGTCCATTCATTCATTCGTTCCATTCATTCCATTCATTATATCCATTCGTTTATTCGTTCAGCCCACTTGGGATTTTTGTGGTTCCAGAGCTTATCCTGGGAAGACCGTTTGTGAGGCAAAAACAGACCCTGGATAGGACACCAGTCCATCACAGAACACCATACACACTCACCAAACAAACACACAAACATCCCCCTCAACACACAAGCCAAGAACAATTCAGAATTTCCAATCCTCCAATTTACCCCCTCATCATGTTTTTATTTTTATTTTTTTGGAAGAAACTGTAGAAAACCAGAAAACCCAGAAGAACCCAGGAACCTCCACGGTGGCAACTATACCCAATAAGACACCATGTCACCCACCAGCCGCACTGACATTATATTTCATATAATAATGATATGACTCAGACATGTTCAATAACAAATAGTAAAGCAGTTTAAAGAACAAATCGTAACATGTGCTTATATTAGGACCTGACAACTTCCATGCCAACTCAAATCAAACCTGACTAAAACACACAATGAAGTCAGGAAGCGGTGAGTAAAACAACACCTCTCTACTGTGAGCAATACTGAAAGTTATCTTACCAGTAGCTACTTGCATACACTGAAA
This sequence comes from Hemibagrus guttatus, assembly GCA_033459395.1. Classification (NCBI taxonomy): domain Eukaryota; kingdom Metazoa; phylum Chordata; class Actinopteri; order Siluriformes; family Bagridae; genus Hemibagrus; species Hemibagrus guttatus. Next base: position 27,535,472 of record JAUCMX010000002.1, read on the forward strand.
CCTCAGCATACGAATTTAATTCGTTCTGGAGATTTTGTATTGCGAAACGAATTTTGCCATTAATTATTTAAGCTGTTTGGCTGCTTACAAAGAACTGACCCAAGCCAAGCATTCCATGTCAAGGATCCTCACAGGAAGTCGTATCACCAAGCTTGGGCTAAAAAATAGAACAGACCACCCACACCACCGATCTGTCAACAAAAAAAAACACCCAAAAAATCACCTAGCTTTTGTACACATGCCGAAGTAGTCAAACACCTTAACCACTAAGCTACTACATCTCTGTGATCTGTTCCTTCCTTTCATCCTTTAGTTCAAAAGAAGAGGTAATATGACACTTCCTAGCAGGTATAAGCAAAAAAAAACCAACAAAAACAGACATTGATAAAGGAAGAATGAAAGGAAGCATGGGCATAAATATATACACATATACCCATACACATGCACATCATTTGGGTAGTTATTGCTGATCTGAACAGTGAAGGTCTTGAGCGAGAAACCCGTTAAAGTGGAAACGAGATGGAGAGCGAGTCCAGGATGGAGACTGAGAGTGGGAATAGCTGGGAATGGGCGGAGGAGAAGGAGACACAGAGACAGATTGGGATTGACGTTATGAGAGCAGCATCTCTCTCCATCTCGATGGATAATTGTGTTGGAGGAGACGTTTGGGCACTGAGGCCTCCTCAGCATCAGAGCGGAGTAAAAATTAGTGTCAATGTTGAAATCTCACGTTAGCCTTATCTGTGAGTGTGTGTTTGTGTGTTTTTCCACCTTCTGGAGAGGATGTTATTCCGAGGGATTTCATTTCCATATCCTGGGTGCGGTGGTAGCTCTGGGTCTGGGAAGATCAGGGGCTCAAGCCCCAGCACTGCCAAGCTGCCACCATTGGGCCCTTGAGCAAGGCCCCCCAACCCACCCTGCTCCAGAGGCGCTGTATCATGGCTGACCCTGTGCGCTGACCCCAACCCCCAAGGATGGGATATGCGAAGAAAAGAATTTCACTGTGCAGTAATGTATATGTGACAAATAAAGCCAACTTAACTTATCTAAGATAGCCTTTGAGAAATGTCCTCTATCTATCGGTGTGTATGTATGGGATTTGTATAAAACGCGTTCGCAAGTGTATTATCTTTAACAGGCTCAAAAGCTTGATGTTATTTTCAGTTTGCAATTGAAATTCAAGGTCAAAAATATGTACAGGAGCAGTGAAGAAGAGCTTCAAGTTTTGCACGTGTCTCGTTTGTTTTAAAGGTGCACTCTTTTTGTGATATTAAAAGCGCTTCTAAAAATATAATTAACACTTGACTGTAAATAACAGACTTCTTTTTTTTTTTCTCATCCTTTCTGAGCATTCCTCTGCAAATTAGTTCCCTTAGCATCAAGTCTGCTTATTTTCCCTCAACAGGCAATACAAGAAGCATTTAATTTATCACTGTTGTCACAATTTTGCGTTGTGATTCACTTCAGATTGTAAAGGGACTAAAAATACTCATTCATTTTAGAGCTTATTGTATTGTCATCAGTTTTTTTCCCATTTTTTATTTGATTGCCTTTGCTCTTAGCATCTGCTCATTTCCTCTTAGCATGAGGTGCATTGAAGTTTTTATCTCCCTCTCCTCCTCAGCATTCCCTAATTGATTGAGTCACTTTTGACACGTGGCTGACGCTCTCTCTCTTCAGCTGTCTGCTCAGGTGCGTCTGCATCGTGACAGAATAACTCGACACACAAACAAGGAGCGTGTCGCCGGGTCTCTCAAGGAACTTCAGTCATCTTGGTATGCTTTGATCAGAAGTGCTCGGTTGACAAGCAATGCCTCAGGGGATCTCGTACTGTACTAAGCCAAAGTGCACTGTACCTAAGTGATGAAAGAGGAGCGCGAGCACAGCCTGAAACATGCTGCGGGAAGAATTCTTGGAATTCAAGCTAGAAATATACACGTACACGACGCCTAGCTTGCAAAAAATTCATTTCAGACTGGCCTAGTCATGGACCGCGATAGTAAAATAAACGTGAGCTGCTTGGACTCACCTTAGGCTGAGAGAAAGCTGCTGGTCCTTTGACTTGATTAGGTCAGCTACGGAGAAGCTAGCACTGCCCAGGAAACTGCTCTGTGGAACACACACACACACACAAGAACACAAAAGAATCAGGCTTAAATACCAAACCACAGAATATGCAATGTGCATTATGCAAATACAAAGCATTCTACAAATAACCTAAAAAGCACATGGCATATGCAAACTGTGTATTTTGATTAACAAAAAAAAACAGCATTTCAGAGCATAAGTGAGTCTGAAGCACATTTTAACCCTGCTTACAAAACAAACAAACATCTTCTCCTTGGAGCGGAGTGAAAGCGGAAGTGCTGGTGTGCATGAGATATTGTTTAGAGTAGACATACTACAGCAGATCCATGGGGAGCCAATACTTCTGTAAAGCATGTAATGTTCAGTTGCACTACAGAGCCACATGTCAGTTGGTCATTTGGATGCGTGCATCTTCTGTACAGAGATGGAAATCAGAATACTCGCCTACATTTAAGGACATTCACGATTGATGTCTTAGAGAGACTTGACAATCCCATCCAAGCAAACAAACAAAAAAAATAAATACCACACTACAACTATACTAAAATATATGTATTTAACCTGCTCTTCAAATCCTACCGAAATATGTCTGTGTGTGTGTGTGTGTGTGTGTGTGTGTAAATATATGTATGGTAAGTCTACATACTTGACTTTTTTTTAAACACACACAAAAGTGGTCCCAGGTAGGAACAGTGGTGAACCGGCGACAGGGTCATGGGCGAACAAGGCTCATTGATGCACGTGGGGAGCGAAGGCTGGTCCGTGTGATCCGATCCAACAGACGAGCTACTGTTGCTCAAATTGCTGAAGAAGTTAATGCTGGTTATGATAGAAAGGTGTCAGAATACACAGTGCATCACAGTTTGTTGCGTATGGGGCTGCATGGCCACAGACTAGTCAGGATGCCCGTGCTGACCACTGTGCACTGCTGAAAGCGCCAACAATGGGCACGTGAGCATCAGAAATGGACCATGGAGCAATGGAAGAAGGTGTCCTGGTCTGACGAATCACATTTTCTTTTACATCACGTGGATGGTCGGGTGCGTGCGTCTCGCTTACCTGGGGAACAC
>JAUCMX010000002.1:27543629-27548629 GCA_033459395.1 Hemibagrus guttatus
GAAACACAATGCCGCTCTGCTCAGAGGCTTAATGCAAAGTCATGATATAAATTTGCACATCAGTTACGCTTACAATGATGAAATATTCAAAATAGGCATGTATCATCTATTTGGGCCCAGTTTCCATAGCGATACTGATTCCCATTTTTTAAAGATTAACTGCATATCACTCGCTGGCTTTTTTTTTTTCTTCCTCGGTTCATTCAAACAGTATTTTGGCCCTTAGACGAGGCTAATCCGTGCAAAACGGATTGATTTATCGATCGAGGTTAAGAGATAGGAGATGAGGTGCCTATGTCAGCAAACGCTGAGTTAAATAGCTGTATGTTAATGATTCAGACTTGTACAAACTCCAGATTTTTCCATGCGCTCTCGGTGCAGTTCTGCTTGTGCTTTGAAAGAGGATTTTGTGCATGTATTTTGGGAACGTATTACCCAATGCACACTGTGCAAAAATGAAAGTTAAGCTGAGGAAGCACACACACACACACACACGCACAGAGAGAGAATTGATCAAATGCCAAAACTCTCCCAAATGACCGTGAAACAATTATATTCAAGGTCAAAGGTCATGCTGTTGTGGCTCATCTAGACCCTTTCGGTCATCTCGGTGCTTGTTCTCTGCCTGCATGTGCCGTCACGTGCGTTTTTCAACAAGACACAGGAAACTTCAGAGGAACTGAGAAGACTGTAACTCTTCTGAATGAGAACTACACAGTTCCTGGAAGAGTCTCCATTTTGCATGAAGCATGACCTTGTTAAATAACAGAAGTGACAAGCGCAGTGACGGTTACAGCACTTCAACGAGGAAGGCCGAATTCTGCTGTTTGTGTAGCTAACAGGATGTTCATATGATAATGTGCAGGGGCTGGAAAAGAGCGGAACGTTCCTGCTTCACAGGGTTCGGTCTCTGGTTCGATCGATCCTGAGCTGGGGTTGATCTCCGGGTGCTGTTTCGCATGGTCACCTCATGTCTGCCTTTCGACTGGTGTCTCTTTGACTGCCCTGAAATGCGACTGTGTCTGACAGTGTAAAGGTTTCACTGCAGTGCGAACCCATGCAACATGTGGGCAGTAGGGTAGAGGTCTTCTTCCTGCTCATTTAGCACTTTCTCACACACACTCTGTACTTTGCCCACAGACAACCAACCACTTCTGTATGCTGAGCTAGACATGTCTTTTGAGACACCAGTCTTTTGGGGGTTTTTTTATTAACACTTTAGACTTGTTTGCATTTCCTAAAAGTGCACTAGAGGCTTGTCCCATGAACATATACAAACATTTGACACGCAAGAGAAAACGGCCATGCAGTAAACACCAAACCTTGCAACTGTACAGATCATGTGACCATCTGATGGCTTCAGACAGAAAGGAATTTAAGTCAAAAGCTCCTGGTTATACAACTGCACTGGACTATATACAGTTATAGAAGGGAAATGATTTATAATCACACTCATGTCACTCAGATGAGGATGAGGTTCCCTTTTGAGTCTGGTTCCTCTCAAGGTTTCTTCCTCATACCGTCTCAGAGAGTTTTTTTCCTCTCCACCGTCACCTCTGACTTCCTCATTGGGGTAAATTTATATTTAATTTTTTTTTTTTCTGTAAAGCTTATTTGCGATCAGTGTCCATGTTAAACGCTCTATACAAATAAAACTGAGCTGAATTGAACAATCAAATAACATTTGTGAGAATCTACCTGTCTTCATTACGGAAATTTTCGGATCTGTTTCTTTACATTTGATCCACTTTGAAAATTATTCAGGATCATTTTTTTAGTGATGTGTTTCTCAGTCATTCGTGTGCTTTGGTGCATTAGATATCGTCCTCATAACATTTCAAGCCACACCGATTCTGTGAACTCCATCAAAACACAACCCCACACGTCCTGTTCCACTTGTTTACAGAGTGCCTATGGATTTTTTTTCCTCACACCATTCGAATGACACATTTCCATTTATATCCCACTAGTGAAAATGTGCCATATTAGAAAACCTGTGTGATGATTGTGTAGCGTTGTTGCAGGAGAGCGAGATACCTGTTACATCGACGTAGTAAACACTGAAGCAACAGTAAAGTCAGGATGTGGTAGCTTAGTGGTTAAGGCGTTGGGGCTACTGATCGGAAGGTTGTGTGTTTGCATTCCAGATCCACCAAGAAGCCATTGCTGGGTCCCTGAGCAAGCCATCAACCCTTAGTTGTATAAAATGAGGTTAGATGCAAGTTGCTCTGGATAAGGGCATACGCCAAATGTCAAAAAACAATCACCATGAGCTGTTGCTCTACTGTCCCATTGTCCTAACTTCTCCATTGACAGACTTTAGGAATATAAAGTCAGCTTCGAAGTGGACTGGAGGGAAGGTTCCTTGAGCTACGTTTGTGCCACTGACGTAAAATCTCGATAAGAGTTAAGTCCTATCGCTGTTCTATCTTTAAGATGATCTGCAAGCAAGCATCATGGCAACCCGATGGCTTTTATTGGCTTGACCTCTCAACAGCTACGTGTGCGAAAGGCCACCCTTCACGCCGCACATTTCTTCTACCACCCGTGCTCTTAACTCGCTGTGGAAAAAAACAGGGGGTGTTTAAAAAGAGCTGCATGTCTCGGTTCTAAAAACACAACTTTCTGCCTGTCTCTTTCGGTCTGACTCGCTCACACTCAGAGGAACTCGTGTGGCTTTATCAGATTAAAAAAAAAAAAGCCATCCGGTTCCTGTCCACTGACCTGAACCTCTCCATCACTTCCTTCCATCGCTTCTCTGCTCTTTATTCTCTCGATTATAAGGGTGTATATCCAAACACACACACACACACACACACACACACACACACACACATACAGATAACACATAACACAGATAATAGATTTAGTGAGCTTATTGTACAGAAGATTGTGGTTTGCAGAAGAGGAACATCATTAAGCACTTCAGGTTATTTCCACACAGCTCTACACAGAAGCAGTGAAACAGGCTGGCTAGGTACCAGCACAAATTTCCTCAACAAGACTTTTGAGTTTTATACACCCTTTTTTTACACGCTCGGGGACGAAACGCACAATAATAGTGCTGTAGACTTTCACGTGGTTGTTATACAACAAACACTACACCTATGCACAAGATCTCCATCCAGAAATATTTGTTATAGTTGAAATCAATAGGAAATTTTCAAGACTATTATTCAGTGTCGCTTCTCATCAGGTTAAGATAGAAATTAAAAAATAAATAAATAAATAAATAAATAAGATGTCACTGTCAGAGCTTGTAATACAAACATATAGAATTTATTCATTAATTTTTCCTATACAAAGCATAAATTAAGCTACAGGGACTGAAAATCCTCTTAACCTCAAACACAATAATATCACTAACATAGCAATATTACAGCTATGATCCTGTGGCTCAGCGGTTTCAATCTGACTAGATTAGGATTATAAACGCAGGCATTTGGGTTATGTTGTGAGCCGTCTCTGCATGCCCGTCCTCACTATATCCTCAGATCGCTGTTCTTAGCTGAAGGTGTGAAAACCGATGCGGCCTTCTACTTCCGTAACCCCCAAGGATTGATAAGTTATGCGCTCTGAGATGCTTTTCTGCTCGCGTTTATAACTGTTGCATCGCTGAATGCTCTTTCTACCGTTCTAGAGACAAAGAGCTATGTATAAAAAGCCCAAATATCTACACAATCATGTCAACGATGAAAGGCAATAGGACTAGGGTCACATTTTTCCCTTCAGAGTCTGATGTTTAATGTGAAGACTAACTCTAGGTCTTGAGATAAACTTTACACATTGCACTGCTACCACACGACTGGCTAATTAGACAACTGTTGTTAGTCCACATGTTTTGATTTGGCACCGGTTTTACGCCGGATGCCCTTCCTGACACAACCCTCCCATTTTATCCGGGCTTGGGACTGGCATTGAGAGTTAACTCTTCAGTGGCTGGGTTAGTTCCCTGCCCGGGAAATGAACATGGGCCGGGGCGATGAGAGCACTGGACCACCAGGAAGGTCCAGATAAAAGTGGCCTTGTGGGTCTTTAGACAGAAACCTGATGATTGTTTCAGGTGAAAATGTTTTAGAAGAAACATTATGGCCTTATATATTATATAGGGCACAAACAACACACACACACACACACACACACACACACACACACTTACACTTATTACCATGATGTAGTATCTCTCTCTCTCTCTCAAATCATATATATATCAGAGTATTTTTAATTTGTGTAACAGGATGTAAGCACACAGTCTTGACTATTCCCTCCATCACACTCCAGAGGTCGGGAACACAAGCGTCTGAGACGTGAGACGGTGAAAGCCGACGGGAAACCGTCTCAGCCCTGAATGATGAAACCCAAGAGAAAGGCAGCCTGAGACATTCTCGCTTGCAGACAAACAACTGGAAGTAATGGGAGAAAGAGGCAGAAAAACGAAGGAAGACAAACGAGGCCTTCCACGCGTGCACAAGGATTGATTGTGAATGTCTGGCTACACACATTCACTTTCTCATTTACTCGCTCTCGAACCTTTATTCTCTTCTTTCCCACACAGGTCAGACAGGGGTTTGATCTACGCCCTCTTTTACACCGCTAGACGCTCAGACATCGGTTCTGAGAAGCCGCCATGCTCTTTCTCATGAGGAGCTTTCAAGCTTTCACACACACACACACACACACAATCTCAACCATAAAGGACACTCAAGACCCATACTGAAGCGCACACATTAAGCTACTGCACATAAAATCAATGTTGGGCTGAATCCCAATTGACATCCTATTCACTATATATGTGCACTACATAGAGTATCACATACACAGTGCATAGTGTAGAGCTGAATAGAGCAGAGAAAATTCAGGAGACAGTAACGTGTGTCCTTTTTTCAGGCCGTGCCTTTCAGACAAATGACCTGCGTGAACTTCAGACATCTTAGGTGGACAATATTTCTTGAGAAGAAGAGGAATTTGAGACGTCTCGACCTCCAGCTTTAAACACAATC
>JAUCMX010000002.1:27553629-27558629 GCA_033459395.1 Hemibagrus guttatus
TTCTTCCTTCACATATCCCATCCATGGGGGTTGGGGTCAGAGTGCGGGGTCAGCCATGATACAGCGCCCCTGGAACAGGGTGGGTTATGACCCTTGCTCAAGGGCCCAATGGTGGCAGCTTGGCGGTGCTGGGGCTTGAACCCCAATCTTCCGGTCAATGACCCAAAGCCTTAATCACTTGAGCTACCACCACCCCAGATGCTCTAAATGCTGCTACAAGTATCTTTTCACGCTGTATCTTTTCACCTTCCAGTGAACTGGTGAGTATCAGCTATTTTGACCTGTTCTTTCTTGGGAGAGGATCAAACTTGGACCAGCTCTTAGTAAGAGATGTGGTAGCTTAGTGGTTTAGGTATTGGACTAATGATTGAAAGGTTGTGAGTTCGAATCACAAGTCCGCCAGCGCTGGGCCCCTGAGCAAGGCCCTTAACCCTCGATTGTATAAAAATGTAAGTCACTGTGAATAAGGGCGGTCGTGAGAAATGTAAAGCAAATTTAAAAACATTTATTTTCCTTTTATATTTCCTTTAAGATCTATACTATTAGGTCTTCTGTTTATTTTTTGTCCTGCATTTTATCTGTGGTTTTATCCTTTAATGTGTGTATTCCTTTGATTTACTGTAGATCAAGCGGTTATGGCTCCCAAACGCTACACCCCAAAATCCAAACCTGGAATATTCAGAAAAGTTGTAATTTTTACGTCAATAATAAAGTCTTCTTCTAGTTTCATTCACATTTTTTTTGACACTCGTCATTTTTATTTATTTCATTTATTTATCATTTATATTTCATTTATATTTTCGAATACATTTGTGTATGCATAAATATACTTTATACATTTTTTTATTTAAATGTCATTTAGATTTATTTTTCTTGTCATTTGAAGCAGTCTCTGTCAAAAGAATTTCCTTCGGGACTAATAAAGTTCTATCTTATCTTATCTTATCTTATCTTATATAAATGTGCAGTGGCAGCAATCAAACGGTTAAATCTCCAAGTTGTTGATTAAAAGGTCAGGATTAAAGCCCCAGCATGGCCAAGCCACCACTGTCAGGCTCTTGAGCAAGGCCCTTAACCCTCTGTGCTCCAGGGGCAGTGTATCATGGCTGACTCCAACCTCCAAAGATGAGATATGCGAAGAAAATCATTCCACTGTGCTGTAATGTATATATGTGGCACAATAAATGCTTCTCCTTTAAATTAACGGTGACATTTGTGTATTATATATGGACCTCTGATGATATCTCATTTACAATTGTCATTTGGTACACGCCCTTATCCAGAGAAACTTACGTTTTAACTTATTTTATAAAACTGAGCAATTGAAGGTTAAGGGTCTTGCTCAGGGTCCCAGCAATGACAGAATGGTGGACCTGGGATTCAAAATCACAACCTGTAGTCCAACACTTTAACCATTAAGCTAGCATATATCCCCATATCTGCAGCTCTAAAGAAGCCTAGTTTTCTGATTTCTCCTGTACCCACTGTAGCAAAAGCTTAAAAATCATAAGCTTCCATATCTAAACCACAGATGTATTCACTCATGTGTTTATTTGCTTTCAAAACGAGTGTCTAGTGCAAATCTAAATCTATTCCCAACAGTAAAAAAGAAACATTGATTGTATAAATCTGTATGATAGAAATGTCTGACATACTGATTTCATTGAGAGGGAAAAGGAAAGTGCTCACGGTTTCATTATTCCACTGAGAAATACGTCAGTTTCTTTGAGAGGAGAGACGCTGATTTCTGAAGTGCGTAGCAGGAATTTAGTCGGAAAAGAAACCTCAGTAGAAAAGGTCAGATAAGTGTTTGTTAGAGGGAAAAAATATCAGATGAAATAGAGAGAGAGAGAGAGAGAGAGAGAGAGAGATGAGAGCTTGAGGTAAGGGAAGAAATATAAGAAGAGGAAAACAATATATTTCAAATATCATAAGAGTGATACTGATAGGTGATATATTTCCTCACTGGATAAGGGTGAGAGAGACGTGAAATCGAGAGAGAAAAACCCAGCGTGAGACATCTCGCTCACTGCAAGAGGAATAGACAACAGGTACAGGATGGCAAAATTTATTGGTCCTTCAGTTCTCACAGTTGCTTTAGCGTAGCCAGAAACAGAAGCCGAAGCCCCCGGAGATGTTCTCAACGCATGAAAAATACCCAGAATTCCAAATTGTAACAAGTTGTGCTGCATGATTTCAATTCTGAGCAGAAAAACACACCCAATTCCACTTTTAGATCATTAAAGTGTTGATCCACCACTGATCCACCGTCTCCTAGACCACAGGACGTCCAAGATCCAGATATGTCATGTGTATTCATACTGTATGATTGCTATGAAACCCACCTCCTACAAATATCCTGCAGCAGGTGATGATGTGAATGATGGAGGCTCTGTACCGCAAGGAAGGTGTTAGAGGAAGGTAGAAAACCCAAACCGACAGTTTTACACTCTGTATATGTACGTATTTGTCTGATTCAGTGAGCTGAAAGTAGAGCTACGAAAGCTGCAATATTATTTGAACCATAACGGTTTAACTTTATTATAGAATAATTCTGTGAGTTGTGCACATTAACAGCACAAACCTGACTCTCTGAGCTGTGGACGGATGAGTTCCCTGTTCATTAGTGTGCACTTCCTGCTTGCAAACTGTTTCAGTGAACCAATTGCTTTCTTAACCCCTTTGTGAACCTCTGGGATTTCAATCCGGTCAAAATCAATCACACGTCTGGAAAGATTCTGCTGCATTTTACCTTCTAGAAAATAACCAGCAGGAATAAAAACAGGTAAAGTACAGCAGAGATCCTATCTGCATCGCTAAAAATTCCTTTACATCCTGTGAGGAAAGATATTATAAAGAGTATAAAGACCCTCCTGGAAACACTGAACTTTCTCCTGCTGAAACCTGAACCAAGTTAGGAGCTGAATTTAAAATACAGAACGATAAATGATAGAAAACTATAAATATAAGGTTTAACACTTTTAAGCAGTACACTGGCGTAATCAACTTCTCGGATGTTTTCGAGCAGAATAAACGAATAAATTATTTTATCGCTGCGAGTCTGATATAAAAGGAGTCAGGACAGAATTTACTGGTTGAAGGTAACAGCTTCAATTTTTAGATACTTATGAACAAGCACTTGGGGCATCTCAGAAAGCAGAAATGAGTTTGATATCAACATATACTTTGAAAATAGAAAATTTTTTTTGGACTTTTCTATGAATATATTGCCCCTAAAAGGCTAGATCAAAACAGAAAAACTTCTAAACAACAACAAATTCTTAATTCTGTATGTGAGCGTCATCATAATCACCACTATGGAGTGTGACATGACAGAGACATTCAATAGATAGAAGAATATGGCACACTTCCACAGATTTCAGAGGGAGTTATTGAGTTCATGGCACAGGTTTAGATCACGTGAGCCGACAGTTGAGGACCACTTGTGCAGCCTCAAGCTCTCCAACAAGCGCTGATACTTGAGAAGAAAATCAGTTTAGATTCAAATGAGGTTTATGTTGTACACACGCAGATCCAAAAGGAGAGGAGAGGAGAGGAGAGGAGAGGAGAGGAGAGGAGAGGAGAGGAGACTTTGTCATTGTACATCTGCACAACGAAATTAAGGCTCTCTCATTAAACATTCACACACATACAATGTGAACAGGTGATTAAAAAAAGTGTGATTAGATACAGATGTAAGATGTAAACAGATATAGTGTAGATGTAAACAGATATAGTGCAGATGTAAACAGAAACAGATATAGTGTAGATGTAAACAGATATAGTGTAGATGTAAACAGATATAGCGTAGATGTAAACAGATATAGTGCAGATGTAAACAGATATAGCGTAGATGTAAACAGATATAGTGCAGATGTAAACAGAAACAGATATAGTGTAGATGTAAACAGATATAGTGCAGATGTAAACAGATATAGCGTAGATGTAAACAGATATAGTGCAGATGTAAACAGAAACAGATATAGTGTAGATGTAAACAGATATAGTGCAGATGTAAACAGATATAGTGTAGATGTAAACAGATATAGCGTAGATGTAAACAGATATAGCGTAGATGTAAACAGATATAGTGTAGATGTAAACAGATATAGTGCAGATGTAAACAGATATAGTGTAGATGTAAACAGATATAGTGCAGATGTAAACAGATATAGTGTAGATGTAAACAGATATAGTGCAGATGTAAACAGATACTGATGTAAACAGATATAGCGTAGATGTAAACAGATATAGTGTAGATGAAAACAGATACTGATGTAAACAGATATAGCGTAGATGTAAACAGATATAGTGCATATGTAAACAGAAACAGATATAGTGTAGATGTAAACAGATATAGTGTAGATGTAAACAGATATAGTGCAGATGTAAACAGATATAGCGTAGATGTAAACAGATATAGTGCAGATGTAAACAGAAACAGATATAGTGTAGATGTAAACAGATATAGTGCAGATGTAAACAGATATAGTGCAGGTGTAAACAGAAACAGATATAGTGTAGATGTAAACAGATATAGTGTAGATGTAAACAGATATAGTGTAGATGTAAACAGATATAGTATAGATGTAAACAGATATAGTGCAGATGTAAACAGATACTGATGTAAACAGATATAGCGTAGATGTAAACAGATATAGTGCAGATGTAAACAGAAACAGATATAGTGTAGATGTAAACAGATATAGTGCAAATGTAAACAGATACTGATGTAAACAGATATAGTGCAGATGTAAACAGATATAGCGTAGATGTAAACAGATATAGTGCAGATGTAAACAGAAACAGATATAGTGTAGATGTAAACAGATATAGTGCAGATGTAAACAGATATAGTGCAGATGTAAACAGATATAGCATAGATGTAAACAGATATAGTGCAGATGTAAACAGAAACAGATATAGTGCAGATGTAAACAGAAACAGATATAGTGCAGATGTAAACAGATATAGTGCAGATGTAAACAGATATAGCGTAG
>JAUCMX010000002.1:27568629-27586129 GCA_033459395.1 Hemibagrus guttatus
GAAAGAAAGAAAGAAAGAAAGAAAGAAAGAAGAAGAAAGAAAGAAAGAAAGAAGAAAGAAACCAAAAGTCAGTGTGAAAGAAAGAAAGAAAGAAAGAAAAAAAGAAAGAAAGAAAGAAAAGAAAGAAAGAAAGAAAGAAAGAAAGAAAGAAAGAAAGAAAGAAAGAAAGAAAGAAAGAAAGAAAGAAAAAGTCAGTGTGAAAGAAAGAAAAAAAGAAAGAAAGAAAAAGAAAGAAAGAAAAGAAAGAAAAAGTCAGTGTGAAAGAAAGAAAAAAAGAAAGAAAGAAAGAAAGAAAGAAAAGAAAGAAAGAAAGAAAGAAAGAAAGAAAGCAAAAGTCAGTGTGAAAGAAAGAAAGAAAGAAAGAAAGAAAGAAAGAAAGAGTCAGTGTGAAAGAAAAGAAAGAATGAAAGAAAGAAAGAAAGAAAGAAAGAAAGAAAGAAAGAAAGAAAGAAAGAAAGAAAGAAAGAAAGAAAGAAAGGAAGAAAGGAAGAAAGAAAGAAAGGAAGAAAGGAAGAAAGGAAGAAAGGAACATAAACACATTCAGCAGAAACAGTCCACACAACATGTTTACCAACTGAAACTATAAAAGAGATCGAGGAATGGACGACGTATCGAGACCAGAGCGCGACGTTCCGGACGAGACTGATGCCGATCTGACGACGAGACGGGGTGAAGACACACCAGAATCCATCCACCTTAACGGCTCCCACTCCATGGAAGGAGATGGGAATCAGTCGAGCGTCGGGATTCACCTGTGATCTGCTAATACGTTTAGGCGCTAATCTGTCTGAGCCGGTGATAGCGTAACAATCAGCGATATGAAAGAGGAGTGCAGAGCGAGCTGTGTAATTCCATTCCCAAATGTAAAGTCCATTAGCAGATTGATCCGAGTAAATCCCATTCTCAGAGAATTTGGTATAAGATTTTGCAAAGAAAAAAAAAGGGGGGGTTGATTTCAAAGAAATGTAGGTTTACACAGCTGGTGTGTGTTCAGGTGTGTGTTAACACACACTATCATCATTCTAACTAAAAATCCAGAAATAAATAAAGTGATTACCCAGCACTTGGCAGCAGTTGAGCTGCAACCTGCTTGTGTGTGTTCTGGTGTGTGTGTGTGTGTGTGTGTGTGTGTGTGTGTGTGTGTGTGTGTGTGTGTGTGGGGAACTTGCTCTCATCTGCCTCAGGGCTAAATTGCATCTCCTTGTGGTTGCTTTGTGAACAAGTCAGCACTTTTTGTGTGTTTTTTGTTTTTTTTTTTCTTTCTTTTTAATTAGACCGAGTGTTTAGATTTACACGGCTGCGTTTAATTGGCATTGCTGTTTTGTGCTCTGAAGAATGAAGGCCTCCTCGAGCACAGCATTTATTTATTTCACAGCCAACTATCCAGCCTAATAGCCTACCGTTCGGCGATACGCTAGATAAATACGTACGTTTGTGTTAATACAGCGCCTCGTGCGAGGAAGATTGAGCAGCTGGTAAGTTCTGCCCTGAAGTACAGCATATAGCCTAGGACAATTTCAAGTAGCAGAATACATTTAAGTTTATTGAAATAAAAAAAAAAAAAAAAAAGAGAGAGAGAGAGAGAGAGAGAGAGAATCCAACGCATGAATGTACACAGATTACAAAAAGAAGGATAAAATCTTATAAGGCATAAAAAAAAGATTTAACCTTATGTTTCATATCCACGTCATGTCTGTTCCCCAGGGCAGAGAGACCACTCCACCCTGACTCTTTCCCTCATAAACTTTAGCATCAAGCCTCGCTACTTTTAACACTCCAAACAGGCTTAGAGTTTCAAGAAAAAAAGAAAGAAAAAAGGCAGTCGATTAAACTGTGTTTTGTTCAGGGCCCTCCGCAGCCATCCGCCCATGTCTGGGTGTAAAATTGAGCGCCAGCTTTATTTTATTTGAGCACCACATTTGTCTAACAACTTGCAGCCGACCAAGCTAATTCTCTCTCTGGAGGCCTGCCACGCGCTGATATGTTGGCACTATAAAATCATACAGCAGGGTTCCAAATAGCTTTTAATATTCCACGCCATAGGGAGAAAAAAAATTAAAAAGCCTGGACCGTCCTTACTGCCACCCTGTTAACAAACGAATTCACCACTTTTCACCTGAATGCCTTCAAAAGAGGCTACTTTAACGAGAAGGGTTTTCACTGTACTACAAGAATGCGGAGACCTTCGAGAGAATATTTCATGAAGCACGAAACGAGAAGGAAGGAAAAAAAAAAAAAAAAAAAAAAAAAAAGCAGCCATTCCCGAGGAACTCGAGCTGCTCCTTCTCCGCTCGTTTCTCCCACCAAACCGTTATTACTTCACTCTCCAGGACAGCTAGGACATCTGATAAAGCCGAAATGACTCCCCAGCTGCCGAGGGAAGGAAAAGGTATCAGAAGCAAAAAAACCTACAAAGATTTGATAATCACAAACATAAATCACTAGCTCACACCTAGACCAGGAGAAAGGGAGGATTGCTATGACTGCAGGAATGCGGGAAAGCTTATGGAGGTGATTCCATTCATATATTTCTCACGTTTAAACTGATTTTTTGGAAAGACGATAAAAAAAAAATTAAAAAAAAAAAACACACAAAAGAAATTGTGCTAGGTTGTGAAGAAGTCTCGCATAGTCAGTGAGAGAGATGCAAAAGCTGAATAATAGGCTACATTTCAGTATGTAGTACAGTAAATTCCATCAATTTATACATCCTCCTTTTAAATACGCAACATTTTCACTTTTTTTTTTTTATCAACCTTCAAGGTGCATCAGATAAGATTAGCCTTATTTTTTCCATAATTTCCCATCTATTTTCACAAAGCCCCACCCACAGGACCTCAAACAGTCCATACAGTGTCTTTAAAACGACTGACAGGAAGCGCATCCAAGCCCAAACAACAATCCCGGACTGAACAAAAAACAACATTTAAAGCAACATCTCAGATCAAATCTAAAATGCACTACATTTTACAAGCGCTGAGTAAAGAATAACACACTTGGAGCGTGAAGTACCCACCCATTTTCACAAAGCCCCACCCCCAGGACCTTAAGTGGTCCATTTAGTGTCTTTAAAATGAAAGACAGGAAGCGCATCCAATCCAATCCAATCACAAAGGAGCATTCAGGACAAGATGTTGGTTTTCCTAACAGATTTTCTCAGAAACAAATAAAATTTGGCTAAGATCACAACTTAATGCATTCTGTTTTGTCATCGTCCAGCACGCTTGAGGTGTGCAGTTAAAAGAAATTAGTCAACGATTAAGTGTTGTGATGTGAACTGACCATTCCTCGTGCTCAGGTTGATTATTTTCCTAAAACTTCACATCCTTTTATTAGTCTTATACCACAGCAATTTGTCATTATTGCACTTTTTTCTTTTTTTTTAAGTAACGGGACACACTTTTTTAAAAACGTTTACAGTTAAATTTAACATTGTGGAACATCTCCAAGAAAACTTAGTCCCTAGTTAGTTAGGACTTTTGTTATAGCAGCTATAAACACTGATTCTTTCAATTTGTTCTCTCGCAAAACTAACATCAAGTTACAGAGAAACTGCAAAGTCGTCTTTCCTGAAGTTAAATCTTTATCACTGACGCTAGAAAATCTATCTAAAACATGTTTAAAAAAAAAAAAAACATGTCCTTACAAGAACCATCATCAAATCAAGGAATTACACATAGAAAAAAATCCATTTACATGGCGTGTCATCATACAAGCCCTTGTGTAAGTTGCTACTATAGAAACAATGCCCGTATTAGAACGAGCGCATTAAAATTAAACCCTTGATTTGATTTACGGCTAAAACGAGTGTCAAAGCTGCCTCTATAGAAAACTAATCTACACCTTCTGACCAAATAAGACTCGAGAATTTAAGAGCGATGCGGCGTGAGAGACGTGTGTAATGTCTGATATGAGCTTCATTAGCTTTCTGCTTGAGCCAGAAGCTAGATAAAAGGAAGAAGTGCCTAGGAGGTTAGTGTATTGTTTAAGTCATCAAATATTTGCCTTACACAGTGCTGAGCTCTTCAATATATTACAGCTTCTTATGTAGTTATACCTTAGATACTGTGTGACACACTGCTAACTGCATAAGTAGACAAAAAGAAAGAGAGAAAAAAGGATACAGAGGTAGAAATAGCAGGAAGCAGCATATATGTTTAGAGACTGATATATGATTTGCTTCTCAGTGCATGCATCAGACTTGGGAATGTGGGTGTGGCCAAAGATTTGAAGGTTAAATTAAATCTATCTATCTGTCTGTCTGTCTGTCTGTCTGTCATATTCTGCTATTTTCTAAATATTTTTTTAAAGATGCTAACCCTCAGCCAATCTGTATGTGATGAATAAGGCTGAAGGAAGAAGCTATAAGTGCTGCTGGTATAAAATGGAGAAATGGAGGGAAAGGCTGAGGTTTTTCTACCGTACTGCTGATGGGAAAAGAGTGCAGTGGGCAGCACTGACATTAACCATGTTATCTGTCAGGCCTAATGACCGTCTTACAGACATGACATGAAATATAGGTGTAGAGAGTGAACATAAAGCACTGGAAATGTAAAAATGCCTCAGAGGCAGAGGAGGACTGATTCAATCTGCCTGCACATGCGCACACACACACACACACACACACACACACCACATACACGGGTTTCCTTTAGAAATCAGAAAGAAAACCTTTGTATACAAAAAGTTCAAAATTTAAAAGAAAAAACTTGGCACCTGCCAATCTCTGCATATCACTTGTCAAGTGTCTTTCCTCTGCCCCACCACACGTCTCCCCGAGACCCCCCCCCCCCCCTACACACACACACACACTTTACCAAAGAGAAGAAAACCTCGGCAATGTGACAGCGACTAAACAATGTGACATCAAAAAAGGGAGCAGGAGGGCTTTTCAGGCCGTCTGACAGGGAGGTGTTATCAGCCAGCGAGCCGGGCTGTGCCCAGCCAGCCGACTCTGCTGTAATTGCTTCCATCGAGTGTCTCTGATTGAAGCTGTTTGCCATTCAGTGCTTATCTCGGAATGTGCACTCTGCTGATGGAGCCTGGCCCGAGAAGGTAGCGTCAAACCCCACGCTAACCTCCGCCGGGATCTGGAGCCTGCCTGCAGCCGAAATCGCTATTCAAATACAGTAGCAGACATTTTAGCACAGAGTAATAGATGGAGAGAGCAAGGAAAAGAGAGATAGAGGGAGAATAGGGACAAGACCTTGAACGGAGCACAAAGACAGGGACGAAGAAAGACCCAATCTCTATAATGAAGTTAAAAAAAAAAAAAAACCTGGCATGAGCTGCCAATCAAATTTCTATACAATAAAGTCCAAAGGTCGGGGCTTATTACTAGAAGTTTTTTTTTTGTTATTATTTCATCATTTATAGATTAACGTTCAACTTTAATCAGCTAATTCTTATCATACCAAAATGCTGCTGAATCAGATTTGAGAATCAAATCTCTACTTTTATTTAAATTCCTATAAAATGATATAAATGATTTTTTATTATTTTTATACTCCCATAAAAATATTTTGAAGATATTTTGCGACAATGTCCATTGTTAAAAGGGTTACACAAATATAATTGAATTGCATTTCTTTACCAGCAGCTCAGACAGTAGTTTTGGCAAAGACAAATAAAAGATGAAATAAAACAATGGTATCATTTAATTATGAAAAGCAAAAGGCTTCTCTGGAAAAATCACAAGCTGTGCTTTCCTGTTTTCTTTTTTTTTCTTTTTTTTTTTTTTAAAAAAAAGAGAGAAAACAACATTAAATGCTTTTTAAAAATAAGAGGAAAAAAATCACCTCAAGACACGATGGTATACAACATATTGACTGATCTTATTTTTGCACTTAGTACATCAAAAGTATTAACTTAGTACTAAGCAGTATTACACTCAGTACATCATTTCCCATCCTGTAATGTTTCCACATTCTGTACTGCTATTACATGTAACATAGAGCACAACATATTCTTTTAGATCTTATCTCATATTATTTCTATTCATTAACTTTATTTCTTAAATTCAGTTAATAAATATATATTGTATATAGAAATGTACAAAGACAAATATCTTGAGCTCAGGTTACAGTGTGGAATTGTGCATGGTGTGTGTGTGTGTGTTTGTGTGTGTCCTACAGGTTCAGGACAGGAAGATTGGCAAAACTAAAATGCCCCTAGGTGTGAGAGTGAGTGTGTGTATGTGTGTGTGTGTGTGTGTGTGTGTGTGTGTGTGTGTGTGTGTGTGTGTGTGTGTTGCCCTGTAATTGACAAGTGTACCATGCAGTGTGTTTTCCTGACCCACTGTTCCCAGAACTTGGGCTCCAGATCCACTCTGACCCTGACTAGGATAAAGCACTAACTAATGATAAATAAGTGAGTGGATGGATGGATGGATGGATGGATGGATGGATGGATGGGTGGGAGGATGGATGGGTGGATGGGTGGGAGGATGGATGGGTGGATGGGTGGGAGGATGGTTGGGTGGAAGGATGGGAGGATGGATCAGGATGGATGGGTGTGTGGGTGGATGGGTGGATGGGTGGATGGGTGGATGGGTGGATGGGTGGATGGGTGGATGGGTGGATGGGTGGATGGGTGGGTAAGTAAAGCACTAACTAATGATGAATAAGTGAGTGAGTGGATGGTGGGGTGGATCGGGTGGATGGGTCGGTGGGGTGGATCGGGTGGATCGGGTGGATCGGGTGGATCGGGTGGATCGGGTGGATCGGGTGGGTCGGGTGGATCGGGTGGGTGGATCGGGTGGGTCGGGTGGGTCGGGTGGATCGGGTGGGTGGATCGGGTGGATCGGGTGGATCGGGTGGGTCGGCGGTTGTGTCTTTGGATGGATGGATGGATGGTTGAATGAACAAACAAACAAACAAGCGGATGAATGAATGAATGAATGAATGAATCAGCATTCGACATTAGGAAGAGGAAAGGCCATGAAGGTCAGACCTATAGAGACAGAGACGGAACAATCCTAAAAAGCTGGATTTTAACTAACATTCTGACAGACTCACTGGAAGGAGGCACAGGGTCAAGAGGTGCACTGAAATAATACTGAGCACTGCATGCAGCCTGAATATGGACCGGCTTCCACAAACGTACACTCAGTTTAAATGGATGTGTATGCAGGCTGCTATTAACATAGGTTATATTCAACTCATGGCCCCATTATAAAATTGAATTGAACATATTATGCGATATCTGAAAGCCTGCAATGCTGTAGCATAAATATATCCTGTCTGGAGCAATTCATATCAGAGGCTTTAAGGAGAGAAAGAGAAATTGCTAGACCTTGTAGAAAAAAATACTAAACACTAGCTTACAGTCAAGGAAAATGTAGATTTTTTTTTTATTTCATGGTACAAACTGACCGTAGGGAGCAAAATCTTCTAATTATTTACAATATCACAATTGTATTCACAAATGTCAAATTAAATAGACACAGTGAAATTTTAGTCATAATTTTTTATGCTCAAGTGCAAAACAAATCAACTGATCTAACTCGGATGGTCTCAGTACCGCTCCAATCAAACTCTGGTGCAGTTCAAGCGCAGGAAAGCAAATTGATCCTGAATCAATCCAAATACAGGAAGTGAATCGAACGTACAGGGTGATTTGGGATGAGAACGAGAAACAAAGCAGAAACTGATACTGCACTGAGATTGAGACCGAGTATGAACACATTGAGTGTGATGCATTACATTTTTTAAACTACTAATTATCTAGTAAGCACCGAATTTTTAGAATTTCTACACTTACTTGCTAAAAATGTGTTTACTTTTTAAAAATCATATTTCTACACAATGAACAAAGGCCAGGGGTGGCACAGTGGCTAGCACGTTTGCCTCACACCTCCAGGGTTGGGGGTTAAATTCCCACCTCCGCCATGTGTGTGTGGAGTTTGCATGTTTTTCCCGTGCCTTGGGGGTTTCCTCCGGGTGCTCCGGTTTCCTCCTCCGGTCCAAAGACATGCATTGTAGGTTGATTGGCATCTCTAAATTGTCTGTAGTGTGTGATTGCGTGAGTGAATGAGAGTGTGTGTGTGCCCTGTGATGGGTTGGCACTCCGTCCAAGGTGTATCCTGCCTTGATGCCCAATGACGCCCAATGATAGGCACAGGCTCCCCGTGACCCGAGAATAGATCGGATAAGCGGTAGACAATTAATATTATATATATATGAACATATATAATGCCATCACCTCACAGGAAGGAGGGAGAGACAGTTCGTGTTGGCATTTTTATCCCTACACACTGACAACGCTTCATCTGAAAGCCCACCAGCACACAATCCATCTGGGATCTGAACCCACATCTCCTCCTACATCTACAGCAGGAAAGTACAGAAAAGGCTGTATCTTAATTAACTGAAAGACTTCTGTCAGAGAAATGGGTCTACAATCGCTAGGCAGAGGGAGAGCTGTATAATCTCGGCAGGGGGTTGGCCCTATCATTTATACAAGATCAGATTTAATCTGCTTATCGTGGAGAGCATTAGGGCAACAGCAATCAGTGTTATGCAATAAAGAAGGCCACCGTCTACGGCCTGCTGCTGTGAGGCTCGCACTCTCGCTCCATCTCTCTCTCTTTCTCACTGTCTCTATTTCTTTATTCCACTATCTATCATGCACACCATCTATGTTTGTTAATATATATGCATGAGCTTTTGTTTGATCTCCCACATCTCCTGCCCTCCATTCTCTCTCTCTCTCTGCTCTATCTTTCTATCTCTCTCTCTCTAGTCTCTCCCCCTCTCATCCTTGATCTCCTCTCCCACTGCTCCATTTCAACTCATATCAGCCTACATGCTAGGGATTGCTGGCCCAGTGTGTGTGTGTGTGTGTGTGTGTGTGTGTGTGTGTGTGTAGCCAATACATCAGAGCAACTCTTGTGTGAACAAATCTATATAAGCAACACTAATGATCAGAATTTGTGTGTGTGTGTGTGTGTGTGTGTGTGTGTGTGTGTGTGTGTGTGTGTGTGGACAAACACATTTGCAAGCGTTAATGTGTGCATGAGACAACTGTATGAATGAATATTGAAATATGATTTATCCTTCACTTGCTAGAATTATCGTAAACATCAGTGCCCTACCTAATTTGCACATGAATTTCCCTTCATGTCATGAATAGTCATTTTATGGACAATTTTGGTTTCGGACACTTGTACACCTGTTCATTCATGCACTGATGGGATTAGCCAGTTATGTCGCAGAAGCGCAGTGCAGAAATACATGCAGATACATGTCAAATATCAGAATAAGTGACTCGGATGTTGGTGAGGAGTTGAGTATTATTTATCTAACTGCTGATCTACTGACACAGCAATCTCTAGAGTTGCAGTTCTGCGGGTGGAAAAGCCTTGTCAATGAGAAAGTTCAAAAGAAAATGGCCAAGCTGGTAGAAAGTACATCAAATAACCACTGTTTACAAGTGTGGTAAGCAGAAAAGTATCTCAATCGTTTACACAGCAGCAGAAAAGCAGATCAAATTCCACTCCTCTTCAGCCAAGAACAGGAATCTGAGGCTACAGTGGGCTGAGGCTCACCTAAGAAACCTGACAGCTGAATATTGGACAGAACAAGTAGGCTACAACTGAACCTCTGAGGCCCAGGGATTTGAAGCCATGATCTTTCAATCAGTTGTCCAACGTCTTAACCTCCAAGCTACCACTTCCAGTGCATGACTCTGTAGAAGAGGAAGAAGACTTTTTATGATCACCACATATACATTACAGCACGGTGGAATTCTTTCTTCTTTATCCCAGTTGAGAAGGTTAGGGTCAGGGTGCAGGGATGGTTGGAGGTACAATGGTGGCAGGTTGGTGGTGCTGGTCCTTAAATTCTGATCTTCTGATCAACAACCCCAAGCCATAACCACCTGAGCCACCTCTGCCCCCACTACTGTAACAATTAATTGCAAAAAAAAAACATTTTTTTGCAATTTAGTGTTGATCAAGAGGGTCATCAGATGATAATCAGCAGAGGTGACGTGGTACCATTAACTCCCTGTCGTCTCAGGGTGCCTCACATTACTTGGTCGTTGATTAAATTCCTCTATCAGAATGCCATTATTCCTTATCTTATCTTACCTTACCTTACCTTACCTTACCTTACCTTAGGGGCAGTGGAGGTTCAAGTGGTTAAGGCTCTGGGTTGCTGATCGGTGGATTGTGGTTCAAACCCCAGCACCACCAAACTCCACTGTTGGGCAATTGAGCAAGGCTCTTAACCTCTGCTCCAGGGGCACTGTATCATAGCTGCCCCTGTGCTCTGACCCCAACTTCCTCAGCTGGGATACATGAAGAAAAGCATTCCACTGTGCTGTAATGTATGTGTGGCGATAATGAAGGATTCTCAAGGAGTCCTCAATCTAAGCAGTGATTATATTATACATGAGGAGGGATTCAAATGTACTGTGCATATGAGACAGTAGTCTTACAGTCTGGTGAGTCTGGTTTTGTGGATGGATCTGTGTGGTCAGCCTGTGACCAGGAGACAGCCGTGGACAGAGCCACTTGGGAACTATAACACCGTCATCAATCTGCTGTTACATCTGTCAGCTTTTGACAGTAAGGAATTAGTGTCTACAACGAACTCAGAAACTACATTGACCTTATAGTTCCTCATGGGCCCTTGGTTGCTGTTGTAGAAAGGACACTATTTACATTTACATTATTTACTGTCCAGTGTCACCCAAATGAGAATGAGGTTCCCTTCTGAGTCTGGTTCCTCTCAAGGTTTCTTCCTCATATCATCTCAGGGAGTTTTTCCTTGCCACCGTCGCCACAGGCTTGCTCATTAGGGATAATTAGGGATAAATAAGTTTAATAATTTAATGATTCTTTTTTTCTTCTCTCCTTTATGTTTCTCTATTTATGTAAAGCTGCTTTGAGACAATGTCCATTTTAAAAGGTGCTACACAAATAAATTGAATTGAATCAGTATCCTGGGTGGAGTCATACCTCCTGGATATGTGTGGTATTTGTGATGTCGCGAGTCTGAACCGAAAAGCATTGGTGTGGCTACAGGTTTTCATTCCAACCAAACAAAAGCCACACCTGAGTCCAGTGAAAGCCAAGATCAACTGATTAAACAGGTGAAATCAGGTTCTTGATTGGAATGAAAACCAGCACTCACACTGGGCCTTTGTCGATAAGATCGGACACTTGTGGGCTAGAGCAAGCTTTTCAAGGACACTGAATCCTGCTGCATGTCTAAAACCAGAAAACACATCAGGTCAAATCGCAAATAATAATGATTTTAATATTAATGGACTTGAGTAAAATCATTTACTAACGGGAACAAACTCTCTATGAACAAATTTGTTAAACAAACAAACAAACAATTCATACACAATTCTTTGCTCTTTAACTGATATGGTTATTGAAAGAAAAAAAAAGGCCAATCCGTGTGCATGCCCTTAGACAAAAATTACACAAATACCACAAATTCACAAGGTATGATGCCACTCACCAGGCTGTAATCGTATCCTAACAAACCCTGCACACCACATTCAAATTCTGGGAACTGTTTCAGTCCCTCCTCAAACATTCGCTAATGTTAACAATTTAAACAGCATTTCTAACTTAAACTATCTGAGGATCTATCTGAAGATAGTGAAGTAAAGGCAGCATCAGTGGGCAAGCTTATGACATATCAATGCATTTTAAACATACAAAGGGACTTCAAATGGATTTTATACATAAGAAAGTAAAATACTCTGACTTCTAACCCTACCTCGAACCATAACCTTGAACATAACTGAGTGAGTCGTGCAAATGATAAATCTGCGAGCCTGACATCATGATGAATTTGATTGAAGGCAGTTAAAAAGCACTCTTAGTGCTCTTGAGTGTGTATCTGAGCACATTTGTCTTCCTCCATCTCCACAATGGCCAAATGTGCGCTGGCTTTGGTTCTGGCTCGTACGAATGCCGCACCATCGGTGCATCAGAAATAAGCGCAGCGTGAGGCCAGGAGCACACAGTTCTAAAAGAGCTCAGTCACACTCCGAGACAAGAGAAATTACTGTATGATTACCCATGATACCGTTCCACGGGCAGCCGTGACACATTCATTAAAGCAGCGGACAGTGGATAATTGCTTTCTACTGACAACAAGTTGCACGGCCGATAATAGTCTTGACGTTTTAACGGCTCCCTATGGGAGGTAAATGAACACTAAAAGGATGAGAAATCTTATCAGCATTCACCACATGCCTTTCTTCTTCTCTTTTTAATTCTCTCTTTCTTTCTTCCTTTCCTCATCTCTTTTGCATTCCCCAATCTAATTTCAAGTAATATATAGCCCTGTTAAGTGTTTTATGCCTTTGCACCAGGCCAGGAGCTAATTTCCTAATTGAACCTGGAAGAAAACAAAACAAAGGCTTTTCGGTGGTTTTACAAACAGGAATACACACACACACACACACACACACACACACACACACACACACACACACACACACACACACACACACCTATACAGATGTTTATAGTGTCGCCTCAAAGTCTTTTGATCCCCACAGAGATGAGGTGAAATCCCTTGAGTAAATTTTGAAAGGTCAGCAATAACAGGAAATGTGCAAGATTGTTTCCCATGATGCACCATTTCTCCACCCTGAGAAACTGCTGACGAGAACGGTCAAACACCCCCCCATCCAAACCCCCCAACCACCCCTGCCCCCCCAGCACATCCCAAGGCATCCAGAAGCCCTCTCTTTACAATCAGACTCCTGTCACAATCTTCTCGAACACTGCCTTCAGACTCCTTCTTATTCTCTCTTGTTCTTCCTGCTCACTTATTCATGCAGACTCTGCAGGCTCACTTATTCATGCGAGCTCGCTATGCTTAGTGCCGGAGCTGCAGGCGAGTAGGAAATGGTGCTCAGATGAAACATGAAGCAAAGGCTCTGCTCGGGATGTCGAAACACAGGATAGAAAAAGTTATATATTAAAAAAAAAAACCTTCTCCTGTCTTCTGTCAGACAAATGCAGGTATAAAGTTTGGTATGGTGACTATTTTTCAGGTCACTCGCTGTGCTAGTAATATAGTCATCATCCTTAAAAAGCCATGTGAACCTGTGGGTGTTCAGGTTTGGGGAAAACGGCTTTAAAAATGATACTCTCTCATAACGCATACTGTTTTGCCTTCTCACGTAGCCTTCAGATCCAGAAAGCAGGATCAAGCAAACACATCCCAACTGATGGAACTTAAAGGCTCTGAAACAAAGCGTTCAGTAAACTCATCATATCTGCTGGAACACACGGGGAAGGAAGACTAATGCTGCTACAACCACTGCGAATGAAACAGCTAGAGAGCCATATGGAGCCTTCTTACTTGATGTTTCTATCAAATATCTTGCGCGAAGGCATCCCGAGAGATGCAGTGCACAATGACGTTTAGCACGCAGCATTGAAAATTTGGCTTAGACATAGCGTCCATGCTGCATGTTATGAAAGATCAAATCCGTCTTTTAGTTTTGGATATTTTTATCCCCCACACACGTTGGCTGTTATAGTGGAGATTTCTCTTCAGATTAAGTTCACATTCATTTACACATCATTAGGAATCGATTCATTCTGTTGGTGGGTCCGGAGACTATCCCAGGAGAGCTGGGTGGTAGGTGGGAACACATCCTGGACAAGGAGGCGAGTTCATCCCAAGGCATCATACACATTCATTCACATGCTCATTTGCTGCTAAGAAATTTAGACTTAATTTTTTGGGAATAATTAGAGACCCAGAAGGAAACCCCACAAGGATGTATGAATCTCAGCAAGCAGAGTAACCAGAGCTCAGGCTCGGAGCAGGTACGCCGGAGCTGTGAGGGGGGAACACTCCCCTGCTGACCCCATTCATTTTGAAATATAATAAAGTCCAGTCTGGGTTTGGAGCATCTACGGCACACACAAAACCAATGAATCTAAGAAGATTTTGAGAACAGACATCACTTGACTAGGCTCTAGGTTCTCTCTCATCCTCCAGTACCTTCATTCGGCATTTCACCCATAGTGATGATCCTGGCATTAAATTCTGATGTCAAGAAATGCAGCATTAAATAACAAGATGATAAGCTAGATTTGTTTAAAGAAGTTTTTCTTGACTCATTAGCTGGCATTCAAAAGAAGGATCAACAAGGCCTTTAAGCTAGAACTGTTAACTGCGCTCTATAGTTCCCACACCCCATCAAAATTTTTTGCAGACAAACTCACAATAATGAAATCATGCAGAAACTGGTGACACCTGCTCCAGCTCCAGCTCATGTTCCTGTGGGATCCTTTGTATGTTTCCCCAATTATCTGGGCACAACTGGGTAAAATTCACAACATGACTGTGAATGAACCCGTCTGTGTGAAAAGAGCAGGCAATGGAGGTATAAGGTCTGATCATTTGCAGCCTGACTGGTGCTCACATTCCAGGAAAGAAAAAAAGAGAGGTACAAACACTTGTCACTGGGGTCGTACCAAGGTGTTGGTGGGAGGGGGGGTGTTAGCTTAGTGGTTAAGGTGTTGGCCTACTGATCAGAAGGTTGAAGGAGATGTAAATGTTTGGTACCTGGCATCAAATTTGGTTCATCCCTAGGAGTTCATTTGTGCCTTTTTCCTGAATGAGTATGTGTGTGTGTGAGTTCAGGATGGTTTAGGGGCATAGCTTAGCTTAGTGGTTAAGGTGTTGGATTATTGATTGGAAGATTGTGAGTTTAAATCCAAGGTCCACCAAACTGCCACTTACTGGGCAACTAAGCAAGGCCCTTAAACACTCTATTGTTTAGTTGTATATTCATTCTTATCCAGGCTTGTGACCAGCACTGAGAGTTAACTCCCTCAGAATCAAACCTGAGCCATGGCAGTGAGAGCAGAGCACTGGACCACCAAGGATACTTCTTTCCAGGTTTAACAGAATGTAATTAAAGTATAATTGAACCTTAAAAACCAGGATTGTGCCCATGATACTGTGTATTCATTTACACAGATTTACCTGTATAGTATGAGTTTGAGACTTTATAAAGAAACTAGACAGAATCTTCTTAACGAACGTGCCTGTGAGGGCTGACGGTATCCTAATAAAGTGTTCATATATTCGTCAGTTCTTTTGTTAGTAGTGTTGTACATGGCATAAGGATTGGAAAGCTTGGCTGCACTGTCAGTCTCTGAAATGAGACATTAATAACAAACTCGTGTTCATTAGACATGCACTGCAGAGGACAAACAAGGTTACGCTTTCCAGGGAGCAGGAGGGAGTGCTCTAGCGTCGCTCTTACATTAGATCTAGCCGGATATCGAGCCGAGCTTGGTGCTTGTGCACACTGGACTATTGGGTCTGAATGGAGCAGAACAGCGTCTATTAACACCGTCCATCTAATTATGGCTCATGTCTCTGATATCTCCTGTACTGAACTTAATGACCATAAAGCTATTTAAAAAGCCACCGTGTAGCCCATCGGATAGCGGTGATAGGTGGAGCTGTAATTAAAGATCCAATTAGGAAAAGGAGATATAGTTTGTGATACTGGAGCAACAGAGACCTTCCTCAAGACATAAATAAAAGCAAATGAACCTGATGTGTGGCATCACTGAGGAATGTGTTTGTTCAGAAGGACGACCTTAAGAGCAGCAATTTAATTAAAACGTCGGTACGTCGGACACGGACCCTGTGCTTAATGCAGCTTCGTTCCAACTGTTCCCGAGGTTAATTAAAACGAACAAGCAAACAAGCATGTAAAACCCTTCCGTCGAGAGCATGCCGATCTGCCATGACAATCCTGATCCTCTTAGAACATGATGAATTTAATAGAGGATCTTTTACAGCTCGCATACACTAACGGATATATTTTGTTGCTGCAATCATAAAGACTCTACCTGCCCATCCCAGGATTCGATCCGTAATATGATTATATTAGAGATGGCACTGGAAAAAGGGAGGATAGGATATCGAAGAAAACAGATCGGATTGTGAAAGTGGATTTTTGGGAAAGTCAGGAAATCGAGTGGTGAAATTTGATTTCATGGCACGTTAACCACCCAAAATAGTAACTGATGATGATGAATCATGCAATATATTATGTAACAGAAGGTTGTTTTCAGGTTTTCTTCACTAAAACAGACCTGGGTCTGGTGCAGTAAATAGAAGCCTAACATATATACAGCAGTGAGGGGGAAAAAGCCTCTGCCTCATTCTGTAAAGTTTTACTTATCAAACCACAAGCTAGGGGTCATGCAGGTCATGCATGCTTTATATTGTGAGTTACTTGTGAAGGACGGAACATTTTTTCACTGCTCAAAAAAAAAAATCCCAGATTCAGAACAGGATCATAATCATATATATGTTTCTTTTTAACTCCCAGGATTTTTTAAGCCCGGAGCGATAAAACACAGTCACTTAAATCCGTGTGAAGGCTATTTAAAGAGCGGAACATGCTTGTCATATTATAAAAGAAAGAAAAGTGCATTAATGCAGTTGAATAACTCTTTTCATTTCCTCTGCGAGGATTCACTGAAGGGGATTTGGCTTAGAATGAGCACACAAAAAAAAGACTGTGGTGCTACTTACCATCTGGTGGTGCTTGTCCTTCACATCATAGACGCTGAGCTTGATGAGGCTGTCCTCGTAGACGGGCCAATCGGGCGACAAGCTCACACCAGTCAGGAACAGAGGATCTCTTGTCCCCTGCCAGGAGAGAAAAGACAACATGGAGTTTTTTAGAGAAAGGGTCTCGGAAACTTAGGGGCTGCTGAGTGAGCTAACAGCTGTGCACAGTTCGCTACACAGACAGGAGCTCGATCTCCGCTCGGCTTCAGAGCGAGAGAAGAGAGTTCATTTGCAGGAACACCTCAGGGATTTGGGAAAGCGAACGTTCTGGAAACGTGGCTACAATCTAACTACAGTGTAATGGAGATAGATATGAATAGCTACATGAGAACTTTGCGTGCGTTTATCTAGACGAGGACTCGGGGTGAAAAAAGAAAGACACCCCACTGTGATAAACCAGAATCCACTCCAGCTCAAACAGCATCTGTTTACGCTCTGAGACCTCAGAAGCTCTGAGAGCTGGCTTCAGATCAGTTTCCCAGAATGCTATGCTCCTTAGATGTGGGCAAACATGGTGCATTCTGACCAAACTGGGACCCTGTTCTCGGGGGAATGAAGCATTTATTCTGGCACTTCCTCACTCTGAGGGGTGTGTCAGGAACACAAGATCCTTGAGAGATTGAGTGAAGAGGGATAA
The DNA here is from genome assembly GCA_033459395.1 of Hemibagrus guttatus. Lineage (NCBI taxonomy): Eukaryota > Metazoa > Chordata > Actinopteri > Siluriformes > Bagridae > Hemibagrus > Hemibagrus guttatus. The sequence goes on from JAUCMX010000002.1 coordinate 27,585,859, forward strand.
TGAGCTGCAATTACACATATAAACCCATCCCACAAACACACACACACATACACACCTAAACGTCCAGTAAACACTACACTACACACACAGCAAGCCATTTACATGAAAAATCTCCCATCCTGGGTGTGATAACGCTCTGAAACTCTATTCATGAACAAAAGCAGATCTGCAATTAGTCAAGCCAGGATCGATAACTGCACAGTCTATCTATTTAGTTTTCCGTTTATTGATGTTGCCCACGTCTTTTTCTGTGCAGAGTATCACTCTTTCA
>JAUCMX010000002.1:27591129-27596129 GCA_033459395.1 Hemibagrus guttatus
GTTGTAAAATGCTTTCCTTTTTTTTCCAAAGAATCCTGGAGTTTTGTCTAGAGTGCGTTGGAATTGTAGGCCAATTTCATCCATATTTATATATAATCAAGTTCTTAAATGATCCAATATGTAACTTCTGTGTGGCCAGAGTCTGAGCTTACAACTAATGCAGTGTCTCAGACAATATTTCACCGATACAGTAACACTGGAACCAATGCATGGGGTTCAAATAGGGGCAATTTTCTTTCCCTGACCCATCCTGCCTTTTGGTTTCTGACTAATCCCGTCGTCTGCTTCAGGATTGCAGAGTATTCCGAATGTAATTTGCAAAGTATGCAATTGAGATGGAAAATTGGAGACGGATATCGGATTTGTCTGAGCTCCTGAGTAGCATAATGTTTAAAGTTTAATGTTGTAAATTTGAAGGCGTTCATGAACGTGATTATAGTCTGTGATTTTTCAGGATGGGGAATGAAAATGGCTTTTCTCTCTACTTCTCTGTGGTCATTTGTGTGACCAGCAGTTGTGCGATATCTGAAAAGAGTGGCTCTATGTCTTAAAGACCGTTACGGTTGCCATGGTGCCATGGTGAGGACACCTGGACGTTCAAGTTAAACTAGCCGTCGCTGGCGGTGTTTAAGATACAGTGGACTTTTTGGACTTTGCAAATTCTCAAGTCTTCCAAGCATTTTACAATTTCTCCTGGGTTTTACGTTTCTTCCATCAATCTGGCAGAACAGATGTGTGTGAAGTGTGCTGTCATGTTTTTTTATGAGCCAAGCAGCCAAGCAGCCATGCAGCATTGACAAGAGTCTCAACACACTCAGCACTGAGCACTCGGTTTGTTCTGACTGCCTGAGCACACAGCTCAATTAGCACAGCCTGCTACAAAAGTTTGCTAATACCTTACTGACAATTTGTATTGTTCAATGGCTACCGAGAACAAGCACAGACTGGTGTGTGTGTGTGTGTGTGTGTGTGTATGAAGTCTGAGTTTCAGTTGTGTCACCTGAGTTTCAGTTGTGTCACCTAATTCCCTTTCTTCATTATTTCCTTCTTTCTATCCTTCCCACCTAACAGAATAGATTCCTGGCTGGCTTACTTGTTCATGTATTTTCCTCCTTTTTTCCTTTCTTCTTTCTTCCTTCCATCCTTCCATCTTTATTTCTTCTGTCTTTATTCTTTCCATCCTTCTTTATTCTGTCCTTTCTTTCTTAATTCCTTCCTTCCTTCTTTTTTTCCCTTCTTTCCCTCTTTATTCTTTCCTTCCTTCTTTAGGCCTCTTTTCCATATTCTTTCCTTCTTTATTTCTTTCCTCATTCTTTCGTTCTCAATTCCTTCCTTCGCTCTTTACTCTTTCCTTCCTTATTCCTTCCTTTCTTATTCTTTCCTCCCTTCTTTATTTATTCCTTCCTTTCTTTATTCCTTACTTCATTCTTTATCCTTTCCTTCCTTCTTTATTTCCCCTTTCCTTATTCTTTTCCTTCTTCATTTTTCCTTGTCTTTATTCCTTCCATTTTTATTCGTTCTTTCTTTCTTCCTCCCTTCCATCCTTATTTCATTGCTTCCTTCTTTGCTGATTTAGTAAATAACTTTATTGTTGATGTCATTTTTACTGCCTTCCATCCGTCCGTATTAAAAATTAACTTATTTCCCAAATTGCTTCCTTCCTCGCATATTTATTTCCTTCCTTCCTTTTTTAGTGACTTATTTATGTAACAACTTAGTTACTAGTTCACTTATTAACTTATTATTGTATTTATTAAGGTATTTACTTAATTGTAACTAAATCTTTCCATCCTTCTGTTCATCACTTGAATGTATTAATTACTATTCAGTGAACTAGATTTGTTGCAGTCGATCTGTAAAGGTTTGGCTAATTGTACTGGGTTTGGCGCCCACTGGGTTGAGTGGGGGTGAGTGGGGTGAACATGGCAGTTTGGAAAATCCCTCTTCATAGCACAAAAGCCCAAAGAGACCACAAGCTCCTAGAGCAACTGCTGAGATGTTATTTACAGAGAAGTGGGTAAGGATGGGAACGTCAGCACTCGAGATGCAGGTAACAACGTATCTATAAAAGGCGTTATACGTCTGGATAAAAGCCTTCATTATAGAAGAAGAATACTTTATTATAGCCACATATACATTACAGTGGATCTATTTTTTCGCATATCCCAACTGAGGAAGTTAGGGTCAGAGCGCAAGGGCGGTTATGATACAGGGAGGGTTTAAAGGGGCCATGCTCAGGGGCCTGACAGTGGCAGCTTGGCAGTGATAGGGCTTGAACCCCCAACCTTCTTCCAACAACCCAGAGCCTGAACCACTTGAGCTCCCACTGCCAATTATTCACACTCCTAGGATGCAAAACACTTTGAGAAGAACTTCTGTACAACATAATTATGCATAATCTTAGAAGTAAAAAAGTTCAACAGTCCTTTAAGGATTCTCTGGATAGTTAGCTTTTCAAAAGTGTGTGTTTTATATAAGAACTTTAAGAGAGACAACCAAAGAACCATTAAGGACATCTCTCTTGCAGTTCCTACCATTAACTCCATGCATGAGAGAGGAAAAAGCTGTATAACTCTGCTAATTCAGTGTATGAGGGGTTTTTTCAGTGTATTAGGGAACCTAGATGCTTAAGCACTTGAGACACCACTACACCATTTTTCGTTTTCGGCTGAATTTTTTCGGATTTTTTCGTTATCCGTTATAAGATGCTATCCAAGCAGCACCATGACGAGACATTCGTAATCACGCTAGAACGTAACAGAAGTCAACACACATGACACAAGATGAAAACCTCCGTCTTAGTTGGAGCCACAGTTTTGTTTGGCGAGACAACAACAAAGCAAGCATCACCAATCATGAGCGACGCCTGCGAGCTACAGGAAGTGTGATGAGAAACGTAAGACTGTCATCAGCCACTCAGTGTAGCCAAGGTTCAAAAACAAGACCCAGCTACTAGGACCAGACTCCTGGTGGGGTAAGCCAACAAATGGCAATGATCTCTCTCTCTCTCTCTCTCTCTCTCTCTCTCTCTCTCTCTCTCTCTCTCTCTCTCTCTCTCTCTCTCTCCACACACACACACACACACACACACACACGCTTCCAGGCTATAAGTTAGAAAGCAGCTGCAGCCGCATTCCTTCCTGAGCGCTAACGTAAGGCAAAGTTTTGCCTCTTGCCTACCGACAGCCGCTGGAGAACGCAGAAAACTCACACGTCTCTTGTGAAAATCTTTGAGAACGAACTAAAAAAGAAAACACAAGTAACCCATTCACCTTCCCTGAATGGATTACAGAGCTATTAAAGATCAAGCAGAGCAATAATTAACCTCCCATACACACCGTTTCTCTTGATTTGAATTTAATATCAAATTAATCTCTGAAGGCGTCTTGATTCATTCTGCTTATAGAAAGTCTATAAATGTAATTATACCGTTAAATAATGAGATGGAATTTTTGAATAAAGAGGACTGTCAAACATTTGTAAGGGAATGAAATAACAAAAAGCGAAAAATGGCAGTTCTTTTATTATTATTGAATCGGTGCATCGGTGAAATATTTGAGTGATTCAGAGCCAAAACCTTTAAGCTTAGCGCTAGTACTGAGCTGTATGAGGATTCTAAAATTTAGAAGTGCAGCGAAAGATATAAATATATATATAAAAAAAGGTTAGGATCCTTATCAAAACTACAAGGAAGCCCATGACAGGGACGTAACTGAATGAAAAAACAGAAGATAGAGCAAATAGATATACTTAAGCATGTGAAGTTCACCTACCCTCCTCTTAGACCTTCCAAAACACCAGGCCATGTCCACTGGCCACTCAGTCCAGAGTCCAGCGTGTCCTTAAACCCTTAAACTCTCTCCATATGTTGTGCTAAAATACTAACACTCTGTGTAAGGATAAAAGAGCCAATTGATGCTTTTATAGCTGCAGTATGCTTAGTGGATGCCCAGTTTAGCATTAGTGTTTATCAGGAGTTCCCACTGCACACACATACACTCACATACAGCAAAACTGCAGTCTGAGTAGACATAAGAGCAGCGCGCCCCCTCTCCCTCTCTCTCTCTCTCTCTCTCTCTCTCTCTCTCTCTCTTTCCTCTGGCAAATCTCATTTAGTGGGGAATAGAGTTTTCTTTGTGCACTCATGAGGGACAGTCAGCCCATGTGTTGGAAGAGGGGAGGAAGAGAAAGGAGGGACGAAGGGAGGGAGAAAATCAGAGTGAGGAGGGATTGGGGGTGTGGGGTAGTTCTATGAAACTGTGTGTGTCGGTGTGTGTGTGTTGGTGTATCCTAACAAGGCAAAGGGCATGCCCAGCTGTTGCCAAGAAATATGACTGAGGAGAGAAAGCCTGCTGCAGCTGAACTGAGGTGTTATATTTGTTTTTCTACCACAGAGCTGCTGAACTCGTCGCGTCCGACTCGGCTGAAGGTGTGGATTTGTTTTCTGTCACAGCGGCCGTGGCTGTAGTGCAGCTGGAAGACAAATCCCGGGTTTAAACTGCCGCTTTAAACAGTTGTGCTAGCATTTTCATATCAATTTAGACAAACAAACAGATATTTGTTAGGTATATGTGAGCTTTTCTGTAAGGACAGGCTTGTGGAACATGTTTTGGAAGGAGTCTCCAGTGTCAGTATTTCGTAAAAACAAATAAATAAATAAATCAGAGGTAAAGCCGAGGCTTCTTGTCCGCCACAGGACAGGGGAGTTTTGTGGCTTTGCGGTGACAAGCGGCGTCTTTTTTATCTTATTAACTTCTAGAGAGAGAGAGAGAAAAAACGAGTGTTTATAGCTGTTATAACATGATTGATGTGATAACTTATTTCTCAGATATTCCACAAGACTAAATGTAACTAAAAATGGATAAAAGTACAGCTTTAAGGAGTAAAAATAAAAGGAAACGTTCGTGCTGATGCACTATAAGAGGAAAAGATACACAAGGCTTACTACAGGGTCAGAATCAAATCCAAAAAAAAAGAGAAAAAAAAAACCCTGATTATTT
>JAUCMX010000002.1:27601129-27631129 GCA_033459395.1 Hemibagrus guttatus
TGGTAAAAAGTGGCATTTAGGTTTATGCTCCAGAGATCAGATAGGAGATATTTGTACATACGAATTTTTTGAAAAAGACAGCCGCAGAAAAAAGCCAGTTTTTAATTAGTGTTTGTTTAGATTTTGATCCGCTTTGTTTCTCTGACCCTTTCAACATTTAACATCATTATTACCGTTTGCAGCCGAGCCCTTTGAGGTGCATTTTGTTAGAGATAACACCAAATAAAACACCACAACGACTAACACGGCGAGCCTTATCTCACTTGTAGCGTGGCATCTTTAAAGCGGGTTTCTACACGTAGTTGCTTCTTCTCAGAATGATATCAGTTAAGGTTTTATTATTTTTCTTTTACATAACCAACTTTTTAGTCCTTCTTTTTTTTTTTTTTTTTTTTTTCAGGGAAATTTAAGTTGCAAGTTAAGTTGCAGTTGCCCAAAGTACAATCTGTACACAGAGAAAAAGTTCAATAAAATAGAAGGATTAAAAATAAATATATTAAGTTAGGACTATGTAGTTACATACCTAAGCTTAAAAAAAAAAAAAAGATTTTGTTATTTTTGAAAAGCTGTTATTTTCGGAATAGTTAAAAAAGTTGCAACTGCAACAAGCCGAGTATAAGCAACAAGTATAAGTAATAAAAAATTACATTTGAAAACAATTCCAAATTCAAGGGTATAATTTGACCAAGGGGGCACGGTGGCTTAGTGGTTAACACGTTTACCTCACACCTCCAGGGTTGGGGGTTCGATTCCCGCCTCCGCCGTGTGTGTGGAGTTTGCATGTTCTCCCCGTGCCTCGGGGTTTCCTCCCCCAGTCCAAAGACATGTGTGGTAGGTTGATTGGCATCTCTAAAATGTCCGTAGTGTGTGATTGTGTGAGTGAATGAGAGTTTGTATGTGCGCCCTGTGATGGGTTGGCACTCCGTCCAGGGTGTATCCTGCCTTGATGCCCAATGACACCTGAGGCACAGGTTCCCCGTGACCCGAGAATAGTTTGGATAAGTGGTAGACAATGAATGAATAATTTGACCAAGTATTTACCCCTACTAACCCCTCCAAACACACACACACACTTTGTGATATAACCTGGAAGTAAAATGGACTTCAATAAATTCAGAAAAAGTTTTTACAAATAAATAAATTTTTAAAAAGGCCACTTTTTAAATAACCAAGTACAATACCCTATGGCTGTGAAACCCCTAAATTAGTTCTGGTGCAAACTTTATGCCAGGTTTAAGTGAGATATAATATAATCTCAATATAATCTCAACCTCATCTATTTCTGATTCAGGTTGTAACACTACACAATGTAGATAAAAACCTCTACTAGTGCACGTACATTATATTGCCAAACGTTTTGGGACACCCCTCCAAATCATTGAATTCAGGGGTTGTGTTTTCAGTTCCAGTGAAAGGAACTCTTAATGCTTCAGCACACCAAGACATTATGGACAATTTCATGCTCCCAACTTTGTGGGAACAGTTTGGTGATGACCCCTTCCTGTTCCAACACGACTGCACACCAGTGCACAAAGCAAGGTCCATAAAGACATGTATGAGCAAGTGTGGAGGAACTTGACTGGCCTGCACAGAGTCCTGACTTCAACCCCATAGAACACCTTTTGGATAAATTAGAGCAGAGGCTGCAAGACAGGACAAAACTGGGACATCTGCCTTTACATGTACATGAATGTAATATGGAGTTGACCCGCCCTTTGCAGCTATAACGGCTTCAACTCTTTCCGGAGAGTGTTTATCGGAATTTTTTGACCATTCCACTAAAAGCACATTTGTGAGGTCAGGCACTGATGTTGGATGAGAAGACCTGGCTCACAGTCTCTGCTTCAATTCATCGCAAAGGTGTTCTATCAGGTTGAGGTCAGAACTCATCCATGTCTTTATGGACCTTGCTTTGTGCACTGGTGTGCAGTCATGTTGGAACAGGAAGTGACCAACTGTTCCCACAAAGTTGGGAGCATGAAATTGTCCAAAATGTCTTGGTATGCTGAAGCATTTAGAGTTCCTTTCACTGGGACTAAGGGGCCAAGCCCAACCCCTGAAAAACATTACCTGAATTCAATCATTTGGAGGGGTGTCCCAAAACTTTTGGCAATATAGTGTATTTAGCTGTGAAGAATCTTGCTAATGTTTCTCCTCTAAACAAATTAAAAGTCATGATCAGCTACTGCTCACGTTTCAGGATACAGAGATACTGAAGAAATCATGTGTAGTGGGGGAAAAATTCTAATGTTTTGACCTATACTAAAAAGTTTCTGTCAATTTCAGGTAGGGACTTTTAACCTTCAACAATGAGATAAAATAATAAATAAATCTGACTTGCTTTTGATTGATGTAGAATATGAAAATGCTTTTCGCACATCAGTACTGTATATACTATATGTAATAAAACACAGCTGGTGGTGTATTATATGCTGTTGCCATGGTGATGTAAATGTTTGGTATCTGATGCCTCCAACCTTTTGGATCAAATTTGGTTCATGCCTATGAGTCCATTTGTGCCTCTTTTCTGAAAAAGTGTGTGTGCGTTCAGGATGGTTGGGTGGTATGTGGTAGCTTAGTGGTTAAGATGCTACACTACTGATCAGAAGGTTGTGAGTTCTAATTGTGGGTCCACCAAGCTGCTGCTGTCCCCGGACCCCTGAGCAAGGCCCTTAACCCTCAAATGCTCAGTTGTATAAAAGAAATGAGAAATGTAAATCGCTCTGGATAAGGGGGTCTGCCAAATGCCAGAAATGTGTGTGTCGTGTGTTCAGATGGTTTGTTGGCTGGAAAATACATCCAAGATGGAGCCAGATTTATGGAGGGCTTATTTTGGTTGGTTGGGTCACTCGGACTTCCCCGTGCCCAAAAAGCAGACCCTTAAATACTGATATCTATTTCTGTTTCATAGATTTTCTCATCCTGGTGTTCCATTTACATATTTAGGATCCTGTCACTATAAATAGCGTCCTCTTCTTCTTCTTCTTCTTTCGGCTTTTCCCTTCAGGGGTCGCCACAGCGAATCATCTCTCTCCACCTATCCCTATCTTCTGCATCCTCAACACTTGCACCCACTAGCTTCATATCCTCATTAATTCCATCCATATACCTCCTCTTTGGCCTTCCTCTTTGCCTCCTGCCTGGCAGCTCCATGTCCAACATTCTCCTACCAATATACTCACTCTCCCTCCTCTGAACATGTCCAAACCATCTTAATCTGGTCTCCCTAACTTTGTCCCCCAAACGTCCAACATGAGCTGTCCCTCTGATGTACTCGTTCCTAATCCTGTCCAACCTTGTCACTCCCAAAGAGAACCTCAACATCTTCAGCTCTGCTACCTCTACCTCTGACTCCTGTCTCTTCCTCAGTGACACTGTCTCTAAACCATACAGCATGGCCGGTCTCACCACTGTCTTGTACACCTTCTCCTTGATTCTCGCTGATATTTTCCTATCACACAGAACTCCCGACACCTTTCTCCACCCATTCCAACCTGCCTGTACCCGCTTCTTCACCTCTTTCTCACACTCTCCATTACTCTGGACTGTTGACCCCAAAAATTGCATCTGTTGTGCTCTTTCTGGGCATGAAGCCATACTGCTGCTCACAAATTTCCACTATCTTCCTTAACCTAGCTTCCACTACTCTTTCCCATAGCTTCATTGTATGGCTCATCAACTTTATCCCCTTATAGTTGCTGCAACTCTGCACGTCACCCTTATTCTTAATGATCGGCACTAACACACTTCTTCTCCATTCCTCAGGCATCCTCTCACTCTCTAAAACCCTGTTGAACAAATTAGTTAAAAATTCCACTGCTGCCTCTCCTAGACACTTCCAGACCTCCACCAGGATGTCGTCAGGACCAACTGCTTTTCCACTTTTCATCCTCTTCAAAGCCTTCCTGACTTCATCCTTTCTAATCTTATCTACTTTCTGTTCCACAGAGTTCATCCCTTCTACTCTTTTTTCCCTCTCATTTTCCGCATTCATCAGCTCCTCAAAGTACTCCTTCCATCTCCTCTGTACACTCTCCTCACTTGTGAGCACCCTTCCATCTCTATCCTTAATAACTCTAACTTGCTGCACATCCTTCCCATCTCGATCCCTCTGTCTAGCTAACCTGTACAAGTCCTTCTCTCCTTCTCTAGTGTCTAACCTAGTGTACAACTCGTCATATGCCTTCTGCTTGGCTTTAGACACCTCCCTCTTCACTCTGCGCTGTAACTCCTTGTATTCCTGTCTATTCTCTTCAGTCCTGTCCATGTCCCACTTCTTCTTGGCTAACCTCTTCCTCTGGATACTATCCTGAACTTCCTCATTCCACCACCAAGTCTCCTTATCTTCTTTCCTCCTTCCAGATGACACACCCAGCACCTTTCTCCCTGTCTCCCTGATCACTTCTGCTGTAATTTCCCAGTCATCTGGCAGCACTACCTGACCACCCAGAGCCTGCCTCAACTTCTGTCTAAATTCCTCACAACATTCTTCCTTTTTCAGCTTCCACCACTTGGTTTTCTTCTCTATCTCTGACTTCTTCTTCTTACAGACCATCAAAGTCATCCTACACACCACCATCCTATGCTGTCTGGCTACACTCTCTCCCACTACCACTTTACAGTCACTAATCTCTTTCAGATTGCCTCTTCTACATAGGATGTAGTCTACCTGTGTTCTCCTACCTCCACTCTTGTAAGTCACTCTATGCTCCTCCCTCTTCTGAAAATAAGTGTTAACCACAGCCATGTCCATCCTCTTAGCAAAGTCCACTACCATCTGTCCTTCTAGGTTCCTTTCCTTAACTCCAAACTTGCCCATCACCTCCTTATCACCTCTGTTCCCCTCACCAACATGTCCATTAAAATCTGCTCCTATCACCACTCTCTCACCCGTGGGAATACTCTCCATCACCTCATCTAATTCACTCCAGAATCTCTCTTTCTCCTCTAACTCACAACCTACCTGTGGGGCATAACCACTAACAACATTCAACATCACCCCTTCAATCTCTAACTTCAGACTCATCACCCTGTCTGACACTCTCTTCACCTCCAGGACATTCCTCACAAACTCCTCCTTCAGGACCACACCTACCCCATTTCTCTTACTATCCACACCATAATAAAACAGCTTGAATCCTGCTCCTATACTACGAGCCTTGCTACCCTTCCACCTGGTCTCCTGTACACACAGTATATCCACCTTCCTTCTCTCCATCATATCAGCCAGCTCTCTACCTTTCCCTGTCATAGTACCAACATTCAGAGTTCCTATTCTCAGTCCTACACTCTTACCTTTCCTCTTCTCTCTCTGTCTGTGCACTCTCCTCCCTCCTCTACTTCTTCGACCAACAGTAGCCCAATTTCCATCGGCGCCCTGTAGGTCAACGGCGCCGATGGCGTTCGTTGTTAACCTCGCCCGATCCGGTATGAAATTCGTACTGACGATTCGCATGGTTAAATTTGGCAATGTTTTACGCCGGATGCCCTTCCTGACGCAACCCTTTCTATTTATCCGAGCTTGGGACCGGCACAGAAGTCACTGGACTGTGACCCCCATGGCTAGATTTATAAATAGCGTCCTGTCATAGCATATTGCATTGCTACAAATAAAAAAAAGTGAATCTGATGTTTATTATAGTGTACAGATTAAGTATTTTTTTTCCACCATGGAAATCGTATCCTGCCTTCAGACGAAACCAGCCAAGTTCCCCGAGTACATAAGCTGAGCTTCTAGCTCTCACGGTGTTAATTAATTCAGCTGTATGAAGTTTATTGTATTAACCACCATTTATATGATACGCAGCTTTTACTCCAGCCTCTACATCATTTGAGTTCTGTGCATTAATGAGAAAACATAATTCAGAGCTGAACTAGAACAAACAGGGTTTGTCTGGGGTTAGGTTATCCCTAATGAGCAAGCCTGAGGTGACGGTGGTGAGGAAAAGCTCCCTGTGATGATATGAGGAAGGAACCTTGAGGCTCAGAAGGGAACCTCATTCTTATTTGGGTGACATTGGACAGTAAATAATGTAAATGTAGATAGATAGATAGATGGATGGACGGACGGACGGACGGACAGACAGAGAGACAGACAGACAGACAGACAGATAGATAGATAGATAGATAGATAGATAGATAGATAGATAGATAGATAGATAGACAGACAGACAGACAGACAGACAGACAGATAGATATTTCGAGATGTGATTTGAGAATGCCTTCAAGATAAGATAGATAGATAGATAGATAGATAGATAGATAGATAGATAGATAGATAGATAGATAGATAGATAGATAGATAGATAGATAGATAGATAGATATTTCCAGATATGATCTGAGAATGCCTTTGAGATAAGATAGATAGATAGATAGATAGATAGATAGATAGATAGATAGATAGATAGATAGATAGATAGATAGATAGATAGATAGATAGATAGATAGATAGATAGATAGATAGATAGATATTTCCAGATGTGATTTTTGCCTTTGAGATAAGAGATGCTCACTGCTGATCAGGAAGCTGTCACAAGACTGTTAATGGACTTTAACAAGAAAAATCACCAAACTTCATTCAAAATCCAAGAAATGGATACATACATATGCGACCACACGTACGTTCATTAACACACACTAAAGACCGAGAAGATTAATGCTATCGGAGCGACTATCTTGTCAGCATCACCTCCTCTGCTCAGCATGTGTAACAGACACAAAGACTGCCCAATTCTTTCCCGTTTCATTGAGGACACATGAGCAACGTTTACAATTTTCCTAACTAACCTCAAAGAGAAACTATTTAGTCCACAGTTTTGTAAAAACAAAATATATCTGAAATTTAATCTAATTGAATGGTCATCAGGGTTTTGCACAAACTCTGCATGCACTATGTACACGCTCTGAATGGCTGACTCTAATGGTTCAATTTGCATTAATTCTTCCCTCACCAAAATGAAAAAAAACCCACAACAAACAAATAAACAAACAAACCAACCCCACTCAAAGAGTCGCTGGTGCGTAGATGTTTAGTGTAGCAGAAATGTTGAAAAGTTGTTCATTTGTAATTGTAATTATATCGTACTGTATCCTGGAGACGGAATCTGCATCGCTGCTCAAAAAACATCAGCCCCTGAACAACTCACTAATGTGCGCTGTATAACAAAAACATATTTATAATTAACAGATTTAGCATTATTTGGTCTGTCATACACGTGACAGGAGCTGCGAGGGTCGGCCCGAGACGTGATTCATGAACTAGCGCAGGCTGAGCCGCTGCTCAATCATACACACTTTATGACGAGACTTATCTCGGATCGCTTCATCTTTCTCGACCGCTTCTCTTTGAAGAAGCTCATCCATCACTCACACACACAAACACGCACACGCCTCTAGACTGCATACACTTCGAACTGAGAATTCCGTCACCTTGTTCTGCTGTGTACACACACACACACACACACACACACACACAGGTGTCTCAGCCACAGTGCCTAGGGGCAGCTAAGCTATAACAGGCTAAGGCTTAACAGGAATATTAAAATGCACACATGTACAAACACACACGTGCACACATGCACACACGTGTGCACACACACACATTGTTTTAAATTTAACTGTAATACATATCAGGAATTGACATCCTTGTTTAAGATTAAAGGGCTTGGCCGAACACACACACACACACACACACACACACACACACACACACACACACACACACACACAGTAAGGCCCTGCATTCTATAAATTCAACCTGCTATTAGGATGACTGCTTCCACTTCAAGCTGAGAATTCCGTCATCTCGTTCTGCCGTGTACACACGTGCACAAACACACACACACACACACACACACACACACACACACACACACACACACATATGCACACACAGGTGTCTCAGATGCTGTCTTGTTTGACTAGAAGGTTTTTTTTCCCCTCCCTCTCTGCAGGAGAGAGTTAAAGAAACACTTTTATTCCTTAATGGTTCTCCCTCCGAGTTAGAAGACGTCAATGTGTCAGGGGCGTGAAAGGAAAGGTCCTGGGAGGTGAGGATACACCTTTCACAGCAGCCTAATTTCCGACTCTGCGCTCACACAGCGAGCGTCTGTGGACCTGTGGCAGGCAGCAGCACAATACCTGAGAAACATTTGCAACAAATTTAACAAAGCTGAGCATTTTTACGGTACTGCGTTCTAACTTCCTGATATTCTGTAAGGATAAAGTCTCAGGAAAACAGGAGCAGGATGCAGGTGATAGGGTACAAACACACGTCAGTGGGGTGACGCTATTCCGAAAGACGACATATTCCCTACCTTCTCTGTGTCTTTCACACAATAAAATAATAAACAGTGTACCTTTAAGCCTTTAATGTATAGCAAAGGTGTTCAAACTGACTCAAGTCTAACACTTTACAATTAATTGTAATGTTAATGATGACTTTCTGTGATTAAAGCCTTATTTTATACAGCGCTTACATTCAGAAAACAATTACGTTAAGGCTGTTTTTAGAAATATATACCATTTAAAAATTACCTTAAAAATACCTCTCACATGCTGTTTAAACCATTAGTCTGATTAGTTTGATTATTTTTTTTTATTACTCCATTAAGTTCCAATCCCAAGGCTATAATCATGTAAGAAATAAATAACAAAATGTAAAAAAATAAACAAACACATAAATAAATAAATAAATAAAAAAATAAAAAAATAAATAAATGAATAAATAGATAAATAGATAGATAAATAAATGAATAAATAAATAAATAAATAAATAAATAAATAAATTAAAAAAAAAAAATAAATAAATAAATAAATAAATAAATAAATAAATAAATAAATAAATACTTTTTTTCCTTCTTTTTTTAAATAAGCTTCATTTTGCTTCACACCTAAACAGCACAAGTGAAGTGTTAAAATTTGTATTTAATTATTTTGAAGATAAAGTCACAAAAAAGTATATAAAAAGTATTTATTGATATTCTTTTATTTCCCAAATTTAAAAATAAAAAGTTTTAGATTTACTCAATATTACTGAGTAAATACTTGAGTAAAAAAAAACACAAAAAAGTTGCTTTAAATAGTTATTTTAAAAAGTATTTAAAAATATGTTTGACTTATTATTCAAGTTTACTCAAATGTAAAAGAAATAGTAAATACTTAAGTAATGTTTTTTCTTAAAAATAAAAAAACAATTTAAAAATACTTCTTACTTATTGTTGAGTATTATCTCAGTATTTTAGTATTTTATAACTCAAATAAAAAAAAAACTATGTGATGAAAAAAAACAAACATTTGTTTTTTAAAAATATTGTAGAAATATTTTACTTATTACTTATTACTCATGTATTAAATCAGAATTACTTTATTACTTAAATTAAAAAAAATCATACTTGAGTAATGAAAAAACACATACAAAAAATAAATTCAACAAATGCTTTTTATTTGTTTTTTTAGAAATGTTTTTTTTTTAATGATTATGTAATAACTATAATAATAAAACTCTGGATTTGTTTTATAGTTTCAATATTTTTGGCTTATTACTCATTTATTAAATCAGTATTATTTTATTATTAAACAATTATACTTGAATAATTCTTATTCTAATTCTAATTTTAGGTTAAAAAAATTAACCTAAAAAATGCTTTTAATTTACTTTTTTAAAAAGTATTTAAATATATTTATGTAATACAACTACAGTGATAAAACTCTGGATATGTTTTAAAGTTTATGTGAGAACTCGTTAAACTGATTAAAGATACACACTGTACCTGGTCAGGACATTTCACCTTTATAGCGTGTGTTTAGAGTGTGTGCTTTGTGAGACTTGAACATTTCTTTTCAATCAGCCTCTACAGGGACGCCTGATAACTGAAAGAAAGAAAGGAACGTCTGATCCTTACAGAAAAAGCGCTGAGCGTTAAGCACAGCTTTTCAGAAAACATATTATATCCAGTTCTAGACTTGAAAAGGATTTGCATCCAAGAATCCCCTCTGACTGCTTAATTCGGTCTAAGATTCAGCTTAAGCTGGGATTGAAGCAACTTCCCTAAGAGCTTAAATAATTGAGTTTTTTCAAGTTCCCTGTTTCGATTAATTATCCATCAAGTATTTTACACAATTATTAACCTCTGGGCCTTAAACCTTTTAAATATTAGAGTAAGTGTAGGAAGCAGTCATCTATTCACAGTCTTTTTTTTAAACATTAACTCATCTGAAATTCAAGCGAACACAAGGCTTTGTACTCCAGTACATCTGATCAAATGCACATTATCATCTCGTGCGTGCTAATATTATGGACAGAAGTTACGCGAACTCCTCTCCACTTGCCTCTCTTTTTCTACCCAGCCCGAGGCATCTAGAGATCCTGGAGTACCGGCTCCAATTGTGTTCTGCTTCATGAAGATTTCAAACCATCAGTGACCATCAGAGCCCAACCCTGCAAGGATCCCAAGGCATCTAGAGATGTACCGGCTCCAGTTGGATTCTGGTTCATGAAGAGTTCGGACGTTCGAAGAGAAGATGCCAACCTCATGTGGACTTTGAGGACAACAACCTCTTAATCAATACACATTCTATAATAACATTCTACATATACTGTATCTCCATCACACAACTCCAACTGACTGTATGTGACTGTAGAAAGGACATTATTCATAATCACACTCTCCGGTGTTTATAATGATTTATAACCACACTCTCTGGTGTCACCCAAATGAGGATGAGGTTCCCTTTTGAGTCCTTAAGATTGCTTCCTCTTTCCATCTAAGGGAGTTTTTCCTTGCCACAGTCGCCTCAGGCTCGCTCATTATGGATAAATACATTCATTCATTCATTGTCTACCGCTTATCCGATCTATACTCGGGTCACAGGGAGCCTGTGCCTATCTCAGGCGTCATTGGGCATCAAGGCAGGATACACCCTGGACGGAGTGCCAACCCATCACAGGGCATACACACACACACACACACACACACACACACACTACGGACAATTTAGAGATGCCAATCAACCTACAATGCATGTCTTTGGACCAGGAGAGGAAACCCCCGAGGCACGGGGAGAACATGCAAACTCCACACACACGGCGGAGGTGGGAATCGAACCCCCAACCCTGGAGGTGTGAGACAAACGTGCTAACCACTAAGCCAACGTACTAACCACTAAGCCACCGTGCCCCCCGGATGAATACAAATAAATTTAAATATAAGTCTAATATTAATCTTGCACTTTTTGTACTATTTGTCTTATGTTTTGTAAAGCTGCATTGAGACAATGTCCATTGTTAAAGAGCCTTTAAATAAAATCGATTTGAATTGAAAGGCTGCAATCTGAGCAGCTAGTAATAATGAACGTGTTATAAATATTTTGTGTTATTCGGCTCTGTGGGTTGTATTTGAAAGCTGGTTCATACCGAAACTTTAAAACATGCACTTTTCTGTTCTTGATCATATTTGTCTAGCTGTCCACAGCTGACTTTTTGCACAAGAAAGCTTTCGGCTGAAAGACGTCCAAGCTTCAGCGAGCACCTGAGAGCCGGGTGTGTCGCAGTATCGTTTCCTCAATATGGGACAGGATTTGTAGTCAGAGCGCAACTTCATTTTCTTACTTACTCTGCAAACTGATGATCGGGGAACCGAATCACATTACGCGTGATGTCTAACGTTCAGGGTGCTGAGCCCACCGTTTTCTAACGGCTACAAGCGTTTCCGCATTTCGTTGTCACTTTCGAGAATTAAATCGTCGTCACCGACCCAAATTGTAACCCAGCACCTGCTGTGAAATGAATCCCATTTTACAAAAAATCTAATTTAAGGTTGCCTGTAAGGTGTCAGCTGAAGAGAGCACCCAAAAGCAAAGAGTCCTAACTGCTTGCCTTCTGTTTATAATGAAACAAAGCAGTGATTAATGTAGAGCGTTTTAATGCACGTCACTGTCACGCTGCTGGGAAAAATGCACGGCGTTGTATAGTAAATCTAATTTTCAATCTGCCACATCTGTCTACAAACAAACAAAAGCTCATCTACTGAGCATGTAAACACACTGAGTGAGCATGATATTTACTCCGTATGCGTCTGATGAAGTAGGAGTCCGAGCGCTACTCGACAGGATGAGCAACAAGAAGATGGGAATCAAAATCAGACGTTTCCTTTCATCAGAGCAAAAAGCTGCGTAATGAAAGGAGAGATTGGTGTCGGTGGGAATAAAAGTGTGCTTCTGTGTGTGTGTGTATAAGTGGGTGGTGGTGGAGGGTTTACCTGAAAAGGCTGTAACTGCATGTAACTCATAAATGCATCATAATGTGACCGAGGCTCGCTGTCAAAAACAGGAGCGTCCAGAAGTCTGCCTCGGCCTCTGCCAGGGTGCTGAGGATTTATCCAGATTTACTGCTTCTGAGCATTAAGGCTAACTGAACCTTTTCGCTAGTTTGAGAAATGCAGCTATTATCCACAATTCATTACCTTCTAATTGCACAATGTTTATGGCACATTTGCCAATTTCCAAATGATGTTTTTCTGGAGAAAAAAAGCAACATTCAAAGCCTAGGATTGTAGAGGGGGAAAAAAGCTTTGCTGTAGGAAAGAGCTCATTTCAGTGCATGGCCAGAAAGCGTAGTTATTCAGGAGTTATGACAGGCTTACGTCTTATGTCACGTCTCGTGGCGATGTTATATAAAGTGAAATTTTTTGGGGGAAGCAGAAAGAAAGCTTTTAGAGTTTTAGAGTGCAGGTTCAAAGCTGTCAGAAGCAGAAATGGAGAAGGGGTAGCCCTGAAAAATGTGCACAGCATAGCGGGGGAAATAAATTGCACAAAGAAGAAGCCGGTTAGAAAGTAGATGCTGTGGATGAAACGGTGTGTTTTCAAACGGAAGAAGCACAATAACTCAGAGTGATGGAGGCATCTTTTCATTTCAAAGTTTAAAGAACTGAAGCTCTGAAGAGGAACATTCACAAAACACCGCCTACAATGCTAATGTGACCTGCACCATGGCTCGCATCGTGGCGCTGGCTGGCAGTCCGGAGAAACACAAAAGCCCACATGTTTAGGGTTAAGGAAGGGATTTTGGAGGATACTTGCCAGAGATCCGCATCCGGGAGCCCTCTTTTTGCCCCAACACAAGAGGACTTTTGTTAGGGCCACGTTATCATTGAGTGGAAAAGAGTACATTAGGGAAAAGACGTGTAAGGTTCATCCTGTCAATTTGGTTCTACTCGATAAAGACAAAGGTTCAGGTCTGGAGATAAGTGAGGAAATTAACCATTTCCTGTAAATAAATAAAGACTGCAGGATAAATCAGAACCACAAAAAGGGTCTAGACTAAAAAAAAAGAGAGAGAAATATGGACTTTTGGAAATATGATGCTGACTGGATTTGGAAAGTACTTCTCAAATTCAAAACATATTATTCAATTATACATTTTAAAGCATGAGGGTAAAGCATAAGATAGATAAAGCATACTGAAAGGTTTCTACTTGGACAAAGCTGTAAGACAAAAACCATCTTCTGCTGGAAAAAATAAAAAAAACTGAGAGAAACACCAGAAAAATGGTATTTACTATAAGCACTGTATGGGAAGTGCATCTGTATGCAGTTTACTCTATGTCTTTGAACTGAAAGGATTCGACCCGGAGCTCAGGTTTCGCTCTGTGTGTAATTTCTCTGTGTCCACATGTTCCTTCACGGTTCTCCAAATCTCCTCTCACCTCGGAAACTGTGCTAGCATTTTGACCGGCTGTTCAGAGGTGTGAATGAAAAGCAAAGCAAAGCAGCACTCCAATTCTTCCGGTCTTGCTTCCTGTCTCGGGATAAAGCTAGAGTTCCACCACAACCCCGAACATAGTTACTGAAAACAAACAAACAAATAAAGCAATCATCTAACAGTGTTTATAGCTGCGTGTAGACACTTTAAGACATTTTATAAAAGTGCAGGAAGGATTTATTGACTCGCTGGATAGAGTGGCAGGTTCAGTGAGCTTCTATGCAGCATCTTGAAGCTACATAAACTCAAAGCTTCTTCTGAAACGGACAAATATATTCCACTCTGCACCAAAGGGTAACATAGTGCTGGTTTCAATGAGGTCATGTTGACGTGTCTAGTCAGTAAGCTGAGGGAGAGTGAGACATCATGTGTCTGACATGATAAGTGTTTCCTACAGTCACAGTGAGACTAGACGTTCTAGACAAATGCACTGTCTAGATCGTGATGAACTACAAAGTTTTTCAGGAAGTCAAAGAGAAAGCAACTAGCAGTGACCTGCACACAGACCTGTCCTTGGTCGTGGAATAGAAGTGTCTTGACAACAACAACAAAAAAAAAGTGATTCAGAGTTAGAAGGTATTAAAAAAGGGTCAACTGTAATGTTAAAAGAAAAAAAAGAAAAAGCAGCTGCTTTATCTGAGGCAGTGAAGCTCATCTGATCAAACCGAGCGTTATCTGAATCCCAGTAGAAGACCTGAACGCAGGAATATGAAAAGAGCTCAGAGGACTGACAGCACAACCAGGGACTCCATGGAGCAGGCCTGGGGAGATCTGCTATTTTCACATCATTACAGTCAGTTTCATCAGATATTGCCATCGCAAATCTGTCGCACGACTGACGAGACCTCCTCCCTTCACACACACACACACACACACACACACAAAGTGAAGCCATCACATCAGACAAAAATGGCAGACCTTCAACCCTTCAAACACCAAGAGTGAGATTTCCCTTTGATATGAGCTATAAAGCAACCAGTGTGGTTTCTAATAACAGACAAAAGCGTCACGTTCCTAAGCTGGCGCTATACAGAACGGCCGTAACGGAGCTCTGAAAAAAAAAATGCTGAAGCACGTATGAGATGTTCTGCGCCGCAAGAACGCTAGCTTTCAGATCACATGCGGTTATTTATACGATATTAGATAAAGCGACACAGGAGAGGAATTTTATTTATGAATTTACGAGTAGCACGACTTGCCATTTCACCACCTGCGAAACTGCTGTGCCAATACAATTAAAGACAATTACACCGAATGTGATGCACAATTACCATAACAATCTCCCACATGGAACAATAACATCTGTCGATGCGTGGAGCTGCAATTACGCTTTACTGTTTTATTTTTTATTACAGGAATATAAAGTGCAGTTCGGCTAAGACACGAACCCCTGTTCTGTTTTTAGTCTCATACAATGAAGCTCAGTGGCCTTCAAACGAATCTCAATCCCATTAAAGAAAAGATAAGAAGCCGTGAGGTTGCTATGGGAGACAAATAATGCTCCTTGGCTGATGGTTATTCATTGCAGAAATTATATTAGCACTTCAATTCATTTGACAACACTATTTGCATCCGCTCCTGCAACACCTGCGTCTCCACTATGATTATGAAACGAAAAAATTGGAGGCTCGCACCTTTTTTTTTGGCACTCTGCTAAGACATCGGTGACACCCTTGCAGTCTCGGGCGACGGGGAACGGGTTTCAGTGTCACATAGGCGAGTTTTCGAAGCAGATGGTGTTTTGCATTAGATTTGCCCTTAATGATGAGGTTTAATACCTCCATTTAGGGTTAAAAAAATAGAACGAAAAAAAAAAGGACGCTACCAAATGGTCATGGGTAATTATTGTTTTTTTAGGCTGCACTCCACCATGATAAAGTCCAGCCATCAGGCTAATGGATACATATGCAATTAAATTTCCCACAGGAGTCACGAGCAAATATATATACATATATATATACATATATATATATATATATATATATATATATATATATATATATATTATATATATATATATATATATATATATATATATATATATATATGCAATAATAAAATAAAATCAAATACAATTTTATTTGAGGCCTGAAATCAATGCAATCAAAATCATCCAACTGTTACACTTGCTGTGAAAATGAATCTATAATAGAATTAAAATGAAGATTCGATTAAACAAATCTTGTCTGTAAGTTGTTTTTACATAAAATTTAAACTTTTATTATTTATTTTCTCTATATTTCTGTAAAGCTGCTTTGAGACAATGTCCATTGTTTAAAGTGCTAAACAAATAAAATAAAATGAATTTTTTTTTATTTAAAGAGAAGGTTAAGGATTAGTCCACTTTATTTTTAGTGAAAAGATTTTTATGCCTGTACTTGTTATATATATATATAAAAAAGAATGAACATTAAAATAAGATAAAAATGGAAACAATATTAAAAAAAATTATGTAAGGAAATATATGTGACAATAAGAAAATATATAGAAATAAAGTGACATTTGCAGTAGTTACAACTTTTGTACCAAACTATGGCTCTAAAATCTTAAAAAAAAAACAAAAAAAAAAACTTCAAACTGTTCATGTCTCATGGCCATCATCTCGGACAAGAGACCGGTTTTGAAAACCATTGTATGCAGCAGAAAATAAGCCATCAGTCATCTATAGGAAAATATACAGTTATATGAGGAAATCAAATGAGGAACACAATAAGTGCTAAGTCTGACAAGCCCACCCTTACTAAATATGTGCTTAACATCAGAGTGCATAAAAATCAGTCTTAGAAGGTAATCATTAAAATAGCCTTAGTCAGTAATAAATTGTGTCACAGGGAATTAAAAAGCAGCTCAAGGCTACAGCAGAAATCAAATATTTTGAACTGTATATATATATATATATATATATATATATATATATATATATATATATATATATATATATTTACAGCATTTGGCAGACACCTTTATCCAGATCAACTTACATTTTTATCTCATGTTATACAACTGAGTAATTGAGGGTTAAGGGCCTTGCTCAGGGGCCCAGCACCTTGGTGGACCTGGGATTCAAACTCACAACCTTCCTATCAGTAGTCCAACACCTTAAACACTAAGCTACCACATCCCCACTGCCAAAAAAATATGGCAATTAAAATAAAAGAATATGCCGATCAGGCATAACATTATGAGCAGTGAGAGGTGACGTGAAGAACACTGATGATCTCCTCATCATGGCACCTGTTAGTGGGTGGGATATATTAGACAGCAAGTGAACATTTTGTCCTCAGAGTTGATGTGTTAGAAGCAGGAAAAATGGACAAGTGTAAGGATTTGAGCGAGTTTGACAAGGGACAGATTGTGATGGCTAGACCACTGGATCAGAGCATCTCCAATACTGCAGCTCTTGTGGGGAGTTCCCGGTCTGCAGTGGTCAGTATCTATCAAAAGTGGTCCAAGGAAGGAACAGTGGTGAACTGGTGACAGGGTCATGGGCGGCCAAGGCTCATTGATGAAGGCTGGCCTGTGTGATCTGATCCAACAGACAAGCTACTGTTGCTGAAATTGCTGAAGAAGTTAATG
The DNA here is from genome assembly GCA_033459395.1 of Hemibagrus guttatus. Classification (NCBI taxonomy): domain Eukaryota; kingdom Metazoa; phylum Chordata; class Actinopteri; order Siluriformes; family Bagridae; genus Hemibagrus; species Hemibagrus guttatus. The sequence goes on from JAUCMX010000002.1 coordinate 27,618,466, forward strand.
CTGGTTCTGATAGAAAGGTGTCAGAATACACAGTGCAATACAATTTGTTGAGTATGGGGCTGCATAGCCACAGACTAGTCAGGGTGCCAATGCTGTCCCCTGTGCACCGCTGAAAGCGGCATCAATGGGCACATGAGCAGCAAATCTGGAACCACGGAGCAGTGGAAGAAGGTGTCCTGGTCTGACGAAACACGTTTTCTTTTACATCACGTGGATGGTCAGGTGTGTCTGTGTCGCTTACCTGGGGAACACATGGCACCAGGATGCACTATGGGAAGAAGGCAAGCCGGCGGAGGCAGTGTCATGCTTTGGGCAATGTTCTGCTGGAAAACCTTGGGTCCTGCCATCCATGTGGTTGTTACTTTGACACATACCACCTACCTAAGCATTGTTGCAGACCATGTACACCCTTAACGATATTCCCTGATGCCTGTTGCCTCTTTTAGCAGGATAGTGCACCATGCCACAAAGCAAAAATAGTTCAGGAATGGTTTGATGAGCACAACAAAGGGTTTGAGGTGTTGACTTCAAATTCCGCAGATCTCAATCCAATCGAGCATCTGTGGGATGTGCTGGACAAACAAGTCCAATCCATGGAGGCCCCACCTCTCAACTTAAAGGACTTACAGGATCTGCTGCTAACATCTTGGTGCCAGATACCACAGCACACCTTCAGGGATCTAGTGGAGTCCATGCTTCGATGGGTCAGGGCTGTTTTGCAGCAAAAGGGGGACCAACACAATATTAGGAAGGTGGTCATGTTATGGCTGATCAGTATAAGTGTGTGTGTGAATATCCAGATTCAAGTGCCGTTTGTAGCTTATTTGCAAAGTAACATGCGGTGAATTACACATGTTTTCGGCAGACAGCTCTGCTTTATTCATCACTTTAACAGGTAGAGGTGAGGACCAGCCTGCATGAGAAATAAAGAGCCATGAGCTTGGGTTTCTACTGAAAGCCATTTCTTCAAAATAAACATGGAAAAGCCATGAAGCATAATTTGCACAAGTGATGTCTAATGAGGCAGCCTTATGAAATCATGTGTCTGTGGGGAAATGGACTGAAAGTGGCAGAGGTTTCACAAAACCACCCTAACCGTCTTAACGGTGCAGATTATGGGTGTAAATGTGTATCACGCTGAAGCTCCAGTACCTCCGAGCTGTCATTAAACTGTTCAAATAGTCAAGTGCTAAAACAAAATCACTTTTCATCTTTTCTGCTCTAAATTTGCAAAGATGTGGTCTTACTGCACCAAACACTTGTGCTAATAGAGAAACGCCAGCAGGAGAAATGAGTCCAGATCACTGTGGGGGAGCCAATCAGGTGTCACTCCACTCCTGAACAATGAAAAAAAATGGCACAGCACATTTATATGTCACTAAAGAGCTCATGACAGTTTTAATTACTAGACTGTACAGTTGTGTAGACTTGATATGATAAAGAAATGGGGGTAAAAAGATGAGGACTGGATAAAAATGTAAGGTCAGTGACTAAACAGAGTCAATAGAGGTTCACGACGTGAGGACGTAAGGTTGTTAGCAAATAGATGAACAGGCCTGAGGGAGCCTGTGGAGCACTGCGAGTTATGCTTATTCAGGGAAAAAGAAAAAATAATGTGGAGCAGAATGAACTAAATTAGCAGCTTAGGATGTGATACTCAACAATTGTTTTAAAAGTTTTTCAAGGTTTTTCAGGCGAATGGCACATCGATTCCTGTTCGGCTAAAAAAAAAACTTATTAATTTATTAATTAATTAAAAAATGAACAATAATAATAATAATAATAATAATAATAATAATAATAATAAATTCATTTGTATATGTATATTTATTTATGTATTTATTGATTGATTTATTGATTGATTTATTGATTGATTGATTGATTGATTGATTGATTGATTGATTGATTGATCGATCGTGTAGTATTTCTCTACTACTGCTGAACAGTTTACCAGAGCACCACGATAACGTCTATATAAATGAATTTATATATACATATATATAAATCCTGCGGAAAAATATAAAAATATAACCCTAATTCCTCACACTGACTGTATTTACGTGCAGTCAGTAAAACTCCTGGCAGACATTCACTCCTGTGACTGATGAAAGTGAAGGCACAGCAATACATCGCTCCAAGGAGTTGTAACCTACAAAAACTAGAAAGCAGAAAAACACGCAGCTCCATGCAAAAGAAATGGACAAATTTAAACCCTGCTGCAGTACGGCAGAACAAATATGTTCGTATCAACTGTAAGTCCATACATCAGCCAAGAAAAAGCAGAGGAAAAAAATCCTAAATATTGTCTATAGTCCTAAGCTTACCACCACTCATGGAGCACTGAGGATACCTGAGGATATAAATACTGCAGAACTCTTATATACCTTCTAAATAATAGCAGTAGTAAATGAAAAAATAAGATCTTTAAATAAAATAATAACGATTTACACTGATCATCCTGTCCAAGAGTTTACAGCAGCTCAGTGATGGTTTTGTTGTTAGATTCTGCAGGATCTCAGTCTGGATGTGAGGGAAGTGACAGACATTAACAGCACTTCTGTGTGACCGTGTGACCGATCGATGGTCTGCTCTATTTTTAGTGTCGGCTGTATGTCTGGACTTGGCCTGGATGTTACCTGGGTGTAAAGAGGTAGCCAAATTCAGTTCAGCTAGTGAAGTGTAGCTTAACCTGTGCAACAAGTTTTTAAAGAAAGACAGACAGACAGACAGACAGACAGACAGACAGAAAGAAAGAAAGAAAGAAAGAAAGAAAGAAAGAAAAGAGAGAGAGAGAGAGAGAGAGAAAGAAAGAAAGAAAGAAAGAAAGAAAGAAAGAAAGAAAGAAAGAAAGAAAGACAGACAGACAGAGAGAAAGAAAGAAAGAAAAAAAGAAAGAAAGAAAGAAAGAAAGAAAGAAAGAAAGAAAGAAAGAAAGAAAGACAGACAGACAGAGAGAAAGAAAGAAAGAAAGAAAGAAAGAAAGAAAGAAAGAAAGAAAGAAAGAAAGAAAGAAAGAAAGAAAGAAAGAAAGACAGACAGACAGACAGACAGACAGACAGACAAGAAAGAAAGAAAGAAAGAAAGAAAGAAAGAAAGAAAGAAAGAAAGAAAGAAAGAAAGAAAGAAAGAAAGACAGAGAGACAGACAGAGAGACAGACAGACAAGAAAGAAAGAAAGAAAGAAAGAAAGAAAGAAAGAAAGAAAGAAAGAAAGAAAGAAAGAAAGAAAGAAAGACAGACAGAGAGAAAGAAAGAAAGACAGACAGAGAGAAAGAAAGAAAGAAAGAAAGAAAGAAAGAAAGAAAGAAAGAAAGAAAGAAAGAAAGAAAGAAAGAAAGAAAGAAAGACAGACAGACAGAAAAACAGACAGGAAGGAAGGGAGGAAGAAAGAAAGAAAGAAAGAAAGAAAGTAAGAAAGAAAGAAAGAAAGACAGAGTGAGAGAGAGAGAGAGAGAGAGAGAGAGAGAGAGAGAGAGAGAGAGAGAGAGAGAGAAACGTGAGTAGGTCATGTGACAAGCAGGGGCTGATGGGTAATGTAGTTCAGCCCTGACTCCGACCCTGACACACCGTGAACAGCTTGCAATTTCATTCAACATATACACTACATTTTCTGGGACAGATATACTGCTGCTCCTCTAATTATGAAAATTCTTAATATAAATCAGTTCATTTACAATAACCTGACAAAAAAGCCCATCAAAAAGCTTTAATTCCTCAAAGCCATTCCGTTAAAGCCGACAAGCACAAGATTATTATTCATGCTTCGAATCGGCAATAAAATTAAACAATCCTATTCACAGCTTTTATGAGCGTCATTACATAAATATGACCTTCCTGTACAAATCTGAAATGCAATAAGAAGAACTTTTTTTGTGTAGAAGAATTAGAAAAGTGCTGATACTGTGGGAAATTTCACTCCATCGAGCACCGGATCACAAATCAGACACGGTGTGTCCATGACACTGCTACCTGTAACGATTTCCTGACCTGATTCACATCCTTCCAGCTCCTCCAGTTGACTCAGGTGTGTTTGAGCCCAGGAGAGAGGTTCGTGTCTGCTCGAACAAACCTGATCAGCCCATCAGCTTATCATTAATCCTCTGGTTAGTTTAATCAGGTGTTCATGGCAGGGAAAGCTCCAGTCTGTAGCGGCCAGTTGGCCTACAACAGCAGAGTGGGAAACTCTGGGATTAGAGAGTAGCAAACAGTGCGGATTTTTGGCCGGAATTTCAACACACCCTCACATCTAAAGTGTTCTACAACAGACATGAGCACTACAAAGTATTATTATTAATAATAATTATATTATTATTATTATTATTATTATTATTATTATTATTATTATTATTATTATTATTAGCAATAATAATAATAATAATAATAATAATTATTATTATTATTATTATTATTATTATTATTATTATTATTAGATAACCAATAATGATAAGGACATGAATATTAACTTTTGGTTGGTCCTCAATGAGGAAAACAGTTTGATGTTTTTCCCCCTTTTTTTTCCATTTGGTTAGTGAGGTTAAGGTTGGGGTTAGTTTTAGGTGTAGCACAACATTCTCTGGTTACATAATCAATGTCAATGGACGATCCTCAAGAGGACAGCAAGGCAAACCTGTGTGTGTGTGATTGATGCAGCCTGTGGTTAAATGATTATATGCCATATTGACTTTGGTTTATAGAGAGAGAAGGATTAGTTAGAGAAAAAAAAATCATTATTTGCAGTTACTTAGCAACAAGTCTAACTTACCTGCTAATCAGCAGACGATTTGGGTGTTAAAAACACCAGCATGCCCTAAGTTTGAGACTTGGCCACTGGCGGGCACAAAATATCCCTGTGAAATGAAATATTCATCTATTGCCATTATTCCTGCCTTGACCCCGCTGCTCTGTGCATACATTAGCAAATGCATAAGCGTGTCTATTTGAGGGGTCGTGTTCCTGATCTCGCTGTGAGACCCATCATCTCATTGCTGAGGCTGCAGGTTAGTGATCCAAAAAAGAGTCGCCTCAGGAGGTTTGCAGAGTAACCATTTACATATCAAGTGCTCGGAAATGGGAAGCTTGTCGCCCAAGGCAGGACGATTTCTTACCAAAGCTGGACGATGCATCGTAGGCAGAAGAGTGTGTTTATTTATGCTGTTTCACAATGTCTACAAACCAGTTAACATCACAGCAAGACAGGATGTTCTACATAAACCGTACTTCTTGCTGTTATTCACATGATGACCTTCTGTTTGGCTACGATGACACGCTTTATAGATCTGACTGCCCTCTTTTACCGTTCAGGGTTACAGGGGATCTGAAGCCTGTACTGGGAACAGAACCCTGAAATGGGAACAACCCCTGGATAGGAATCTAATCCACACACTCTCACGCGCACACACTCACACTCTCTCTCCCACTTGCACATACTCTCTCTCTCACTCGCACACACTCACACTCTCTCTCACTTTCACACACTCTTACACACACATACACTCACTCACACTTACACACTCTCTCACTCACACACACTCTCACTCATACACATTTTCTCACACACACTCTCTCTCACTTACACACACTCTCACACACCCACTGATCCACTTAATGGCATTGCCCTGGAAGTGGGAGAAAATCGAACAACACAGAGTAAACCAATACAGACAGTAACCTGAGCACAGACTGGAACCCGCGACCCTGGACCTGTAGCCTGCTGCACCTCCACCTCTTAATGACTTGTCTGGCTGAGTAAAATGTTAATGTAAAAAATTAAGAGTGCTGGAGGTCAAAAAGGCATGATACAAGCCAGAAAATACTAAATATGGAAATGACTAGAAGACATCAAGACCATGGTTTACAACTGGAGCTTAACAAGTTATATACAGTACACGGTGGCAGCTCAAGTGGTTAAGGCTCTGGGTCATTGACTGGAAGATCGGGGTTCAAGCCCCAGCACCGCCAAGCTGCCACTGTTGGGCCCTTGAGCAAGGCCCCCAACCCACCATGCTCCAGGTGGTGCTGTATCATGGCTGACCCTGCGCTCTGACCCCAACCCCCAAGGATGGGATATGAAAAGAAAGAATTTCGCTGTGCAGTAATGTATATGCTACAAACAAAGACAACAACGTAACTTAAAACTAATTGTCGCTATAATTAGAGAGTGCAGACAAACTGCTGGAGCAAAAATGAATATTAAAATGTACATCATGCCAAGTATCTGAAAACCAACTGTCTCATTTAAACACTAATTTCCCCCTTTGTTAAGGGTCTGGAAATGTAATATAAAGCATATCCACTACTGTGAGTTTATTCAGAGAACCTACACTCGAGAAAAACGAGCCTAGGCTTTTCTTCATACAAAAAAAAAAGAAAAAAAGGGTTGTGTATTAATGAATGAATAAGTAAATACCCATACACACATTTTCCACCTAAGCAGCTCAGAAGCCTTGGCAACAAAATCATTAACTTAATAGGCCCAAAGGAGTATAAGTACTGCACCTGTGCCATGATTATAATGAGAAAATAGATTGCATGCTTAGAAACACAATACGAGTTTGACTGATGGTAATTATGTAGTTTAAAGAGAGAAAAAAACACACCTCACTGTGAACTATGAATTGTGAGTTATTTGTACTCACGGTAAAAGATTTTCTGCCCATTAAAATGTGTGAATGTGACACTTAGAAAACCTTTCACTGTGAAATTGTGACATTTTCTACTTTTGAAAACTACAGTGCTTACTCACCTGACCTGAACACAGGTCAAGTTTTAGTTCTGTGAAAAAAAGGAATGAAAAGATTTCATACTGAATGCAGTACACTGTAAAGCAGACAGCGTGGATCTGATCACAAACAGTTAATGATGTTTATATTGATTTCACTGTAGAATATTTCTATCCAATAAGTTGACTAATTCGCTTTGAGGAAATCTGGAGGTTTAGGACGTATTTAGACAGAACAACAATTTCCAGAAAGCCAAGGCAAGAGACAAAATAGTCAATTAAAGCAGATCCTTTACATTTTTATTAAACAGAATTACAGTTTCCTAATGTGAGGTATGAAAGTATGTTATAAGCAGAACAAAAATTAATTAATGCATTCATTAATTTTTGGCAAAAAAAAACATTACTCTGCAAGAATATAGCCAAAGCAAAACAGATCACTGCACATTTGATGAAAATGAGTTTTAATCCTTTTTGATCCTGCACCCAGGATCAGTTTCTGAGCCCGTTAAGAGAGGACATCATTATCGATCGTTTGGTTTCAGAGGCAAGATTCTTCTGAAGCAAAAGTACAGCGTGTGCAAAAGAGGAGATTTGTTCATAATTCTATTGTTCATATTAATATGAATAAAAATGTACATTTAACATTCATTTATTTTACTTGACAAACAATTACGGTGCAGCATTGCTTAAATAAAAATAATAATAATAAATGTAAAAAAAAAAAGAATGACTACATGAAAAAAATAAAATAAATAGATAAAGCTAAATAAATAAATAGATAGATAGATAGATAGATAGATAGATAGATAGATAGATAGATAGATAGATAGATAGATAGATAGATAGATAGATAGATAGATAAATAAATAAGGAAGTAGATTAATTAACTGCTTACTTGTTTAATTAATTAATTAATTCAAAAGTAAAGGTACATTAGTTAAAACCACACTTACAGTATTAGAGTTTCATTATCTGGACTATTCCCAGGTTCCAAAATAGCTTTCATTTTCATTAAATTCTTAGAATAAATGCCTTCAAATGCAAATGAAAAAACCAAGCATGAAATCAGCCTGAAAGAGCAAGGATAAACAGATATGTGACCAGTCAGTTGTCAGCAATGGTCAGAAGGAAAGACCTGTTTTATTTTTCTTGGCCTGGGAGATTTTATAGCAGTGACCTGATAGGAGTGATTGATATGGCTGATGTAAGGTCTAAATTTGGCTTTGTTTGATTAAAGTGTTTTTTCCCCGGCACAGCGTTACGCTGCCTCACAGCTCCCAGCTTCCCAGGCTAGTCCTTAGCTTGTGCTTGTGTTTTAAATGTTCTTAAAAATCTCTATGTGGGTTTCCTCCTGGTTCTCTGGTTTCTAAAAATCTCAGTGTATTTATGCTGCAATAAGTTAGAGTGATTTCATTCATGTTTTTGATTCCGTGCTGTAAAACGCGTTTTTTTACTGTTGGTTTTCATTTTCATTTGCTGTAACAGTCACAGTCCTGTACTGAAGGACATCCCTGGACTGTCCATTGCATATTTTTCAATTACATGTTTTTGCAACAAAACCCCAGCATGGCAGCGCATTCACTTCACCGCATTCCCTTCAACAATATTACAAGGCCTTCATATTGTTACTTTGATGAGTCTTATTAGCAGGGTCTGACGTCTGAATGCATTTCGAAACGGTCTTTCTACTCCATGACTGAGGGAATCACTGTGCGACTGTCAATTTCTCATGTAGAAAGGACAGGAAATTTCATAAGCCTTTACAGGACAACCTGATGAATAGTGAATAAAGAAGATCCTTTCATTTCACATAGAATAGATTTAGCTCTCGCTCTCACACACAACACACCCCAATTCTTACTCATGGATGCTCTTCACTTAAAAATACCTCGCTTCATGTTGTTAAGAATGTTTATTTCGATGCAGCACAAGCCATTTTTTGTCATCAAACATATGCCACGCAAAGGTAAACCCCAATTCCCAAATTAATGTGGACATTTGTTTACTGCTAGTGATTCCAACAAATGTAATTACGCAGCTCTACAGCTGATGCTTTATTACTCCACTGTCGAAATATAAAGCATCCACTTCATGGCAGAAATAAGAGGTTATGTCTCTCTGGGGTGTGTTTCCTGAACAGTGATGTGCGTTAGCACTGAAGCAGCCAACTGCACAGGATCTAATGGCTCATCACACAGAGAACAGATTTTCTCAGAGTCAGAATTTCTCAGGAAAAAAGGAGACTAACCTTGTGCAGAGGCGACATAAATTTGCTACGTATTAATTCTTGCCTCAATAACTCAAAAGAGATTATCTTTGCAGTAAGGTATGCTATAACATGTCCAATAACTCATTCATAGTTATTTTTAAAATGACTAAAATGTCACACCTAATGCTACTGTAAACAATTACCTAGTTATAGCTTTCTCAATAGAATTACATTTTTTAGCTGCTCTTAAATATGGAAGAAAAATTATCTATCTATCCTGCAATCCATCCATCCATCCAGCTATCTATCCAACCATCTATCCATTTATCCTGCAATCCATCCATCCATATATCCTACCATCCATCCAACCATCTATCTATCCATCTATCCTGCTACCCATTCATCTGTCCATATGTCTATCCTGCAATCCATCCATCCATCCATCCATCCTGCAACACATCTATCCTGCAATCATCTATCTATCTATCTATCTATCTATCTATCTATCTATCTATCTATCTATCTATCTATCTATCTATCTATCTATCTATCTACCTACCTACCTACCTACCTATCTATCTATCTATCTATCTATCTATCTATCTATCTATCTATCTATCTATCTATCTATCTATCTATCTATCCATCTATCTATCCATCTATCTAGCCATCCATCCACACTCATCATCCATTTCAATAGGAAAAACTCTTCACTTGCTCATTTACGCAGTTATGCAGTCATGCAGTCATGTACCAGCAGCACATTGCATATAATCATGCAGATAATGTTCAGAACCGAGCAAAAAGTGCAATCTCTCACACTTTAACCATGGTTCAGTATTTCAGAAACTGCTGAATATTTTGCTAACGTTTAAAAGTACTTGATTCCCCCCAATATTACGTGTTGTTCTATAACCTTTATTACACGTGAAAATATCAAATAAGCCATGGTCCAGTTGTTTACCAGTGCAGACACTGAAGGTTATTCTATTCTAGGTCTGCTGTTGATTTAAGAGCTTTTCCGTTTTTTTTCCATTTATTTCATTTAAATTTTACAAAACACTGATATTTTGCACCTTTTGAAAGGAAGTAGTAGTGTATGGTTCATCATTGTCAGGTCTACACTGGAATTCAAGCCCCAATATAAATGTTTTTATAATATTCAGTTCTAGCAAAACATTATAGAGCAGAGATAGTGCTGTATTACAAATGATAAAACAAGCGTCTTCTAAATACCGATTTAAACCACAGATCGTCTGATAGATATTAAACCGTCTGTGAAACATCTACAGAAACCTCACAGTCTCGTACTGTATTTCAACTACAACAGGCAATCGATGAAGCGGTCAGCATGAAGACATGCTTTTAATGAAAGGGTGATGTCCAGCTTTGAGGCAATTGTTGCAAGTGATCATTTAAGGTTAACGCCATGTATCTATCAGTGCAAAATGAACACTTCTGGATCATTTGCTAATTTGTTTGGTATCATACTGCATATAAATAAACAGACCAACAGACAGGCAGGATGATGGACAGACAAACAGATGGATAAATAGACGGATGGATGAAGTGAAAACACCATGTAGCCCTGAAAGTGAACTTTACTCTTTTTCTTCACTGGTCCAAAACACATGTTATTTCTGCCGTACTACAGCTCTGTCCATCTCCTCACCATGACACGTACAAAAAAAAATGGGTTTGCAGCCCAAACCACACAGCATGACTACATCACTTCCCGCAGTTCTGTTGATTCAGAGTCGAATCGCTCAGACTCTCCCAGACCCAGTGTGTGGTTACTGTGTGCTCCCCTGCACAAACAAACCACACACAGAGAGAGAAAATACAGCAGGGTTCAAGCGGACAAGACAACATGTTCGTAGCACCTTTTATTTTAAAGCACCTTTAACATGGGATGCCATGAGAACAGCTCAAAGAATTGTAACACAAACCACTATGCTGTTGTAAAATCTGGATATATATCCCAATATATAGGTCCCTCCAGCGTTACTGGCACATAAATGAGTCTTCCTTTAGTCTGGTTTCACTACCAATCTCTGCCTGACAAGCACTAAGCTCTAAAAAGGGGGAAAAAAAGTCCTTTAAGCACTGCACCACAATTACAGAGTCCCCAGCTCCATTATCGATGGCCTTTTTTCTGTGTGTGGGTTACTATAGATCTCTGTACGCACTTTCTGTGCCTCTGAACATCTCAATTGATCAATGAGCAGCAATTAAAATTAGCAAGCGATCAGTGTGGAAGACAGTTCTGCTACATGTGAAAAGGTTTCCCAGGAAAAAATATATACGTATCCAAGAGACGACGTGATGATGCTGGCTGATTGTATTTGATACTTAAAGTAAACCAATTTATTGAGAATATGGATGGATGTGTATGACCCAGAACAATGGAAACCAAGTAATTTTCATACTAAATAGACGCACGAGAGCTCTAAAGTAGTAGGAAGTGCTAGAAATACTCCCACTTTCAAACAACATACCTACGTTCGAAAGAAATCCATTCAATACGAGTCAGTTCAAGTTTTTGTTGTGAATGCATGCATTTTATTATTTTTCTGTGTTATTAATGAGGACAAGGACCACATGTAATGCTGTGGAGGAATTTTGTATTACAGGATGTTGAGTCAAAAGACAATTTCTTATATTTTACAATCGCATTTTGTTTAATCTATATGTACAATGTAGTTAGCGAAGGCAGGAAGTGCTAAGAATTGATGTGTTCTAGTAAGGGCAATCCATGACCAGTTTAACATCTTTGAGGGTCAAAAAACAGAAAATAAATGGGTCATGTATAAAGAAGAGAGCTGATGCTTTGCTCATGCTTTCCTCCTCGTGTGTTATATGGCACCATGAAGTTCTTTGATTCTCAGCCCAATCTTTCACTCTTTCTAATTGGTAGCAGTCATATGATAGGAAAAACTACACTACATGGCCTAAGTTTGTGGACACCTAACCCTCACTCCCATATGTGCTTTATAAACACTTAAGTCCACATTTACTGTTCTGATAACCTCCACTGTTCTCAGAAGGCAAGATGTTGGAGTGTGGCTGTGGAGATCTGTGATAATCTGCTACAGAGCATTAGTAATGTTGGGATGGTGAGGAGGTCTGGGGTGCAGTCGGTGTTCCAGTTCATCCCAAAGGTGTTCAGTGTGATTGAGTCAGAGTCAGGGCTCTGTGCAGGACACTCCAGTTCTTCCACTACAAACTTTAACACCATGTCTACATCAAGCTTGTTTTGTGCATGGGGGATTGTCCTGCTGGAACAGTGTTTGGGTTTCTTAGTTCCAGTGAAGGGAAATTATAATACTACAGCATACAGAGGCATTCTATACAGTTAAGTAGCCTTTACTTGTCACATAAACATTACAGCACACTTTGCATATCCCATCCTTGGAGGGTTGGGGTCAGAGTGCATGGATCAGCCATGATGCAGCACCCCTCGAGTAATGGAAGGTTGGGGGCCTTGCTCAAGGTCCCAACGGTGGCAGCTTGGCAATGCTGGGGCTTGAACCCTGATCTTCTGATCAACAACCAAGAGCATGGACCACTTGATCTACTACCCGTTTTGTGGTTTAAAGTTTGTGGAAACAGTTTGGGAAAGAACCTCATATGGGTATGAGGGTCAAGTGTGTAAAACTGGGTAGGCAGATGACTAAACTGGGAGGTAAATTCAGAACTACAAGCATAGCTCAGGAATAACGTGGAATCAAAACT
>JAUCMX010000002.1:27638629-27799305 GCA_033459395.1 Hemibagrus guttatus
AGGAAGAAAGGTAGGAAGGAAGGAAGGAAGGAAGGAAGGAAGGAAGGAAGGAAGGAAGGAAGGAAGAAAGGAAGGAAGGAAGGAGGGAGGGAGGGAAGGAAGGAAGGAAGAAAGAAAGGAGGTAAGGAAGGAAGGAAGGAAGGAAGAAGGGAGGGAGGAAGGGAGGGAGGGAAAGAGGGAGGGGAGGGAGGGAGGGAGGGAGGGAAGAAATAAAGGAAGAAAGGAGAAAGAAAGAGGGAAAAAGCTGTTTACTGTAAAAGGAAAGGGGTGGAAGGAAGGAAGGAAGGAAGGAAGGAAGGAAGGAAGGAAGGAAGGAAGGAGGAGGAGGAGGGAAGGAAGGAAGGAAGGAAGGAAGGAAGGAAGGAAGGAAGGAAGGAAGAAGGAAGGAAGGAGGGAGGGAGGAAGGGAAGGAGAGAGAGAGGGAAGGAAGGAAGAAAGGAGGGAAGGAAGGAAGGAAAGAAAGAAAGAAAGAAAGAAAGAAAGAAAGAAAGAAAGAAAGAAAGAAAGAAAGAAAGAAAGAAAGAAAGAAAGTAAGAAAGAAAGAAAGAAAGAATTGTATTGATTTGATTACTCGGGTCCCTCTGTGTGTTATACACATCAAAAGCAACAGAAGAACTGTTTACTGTAAAAGGCTCAGGCATTCTTAAACCCAAACAAGATGAATGCAGAATATATTTTTATTTTTCTGCCTGTAGCCTGGTGACGCTCCTTCAGCCTCCCCAAAAAAAACACCATTCCTGCATATGCAATTCTCCTGAATTCAGACATCAGTTTTTCATCCTCTTCATGAATACAAATTCCATTATGGCAGACAGACTCCATGAGTATTTTCATATTTATTCTTTCCAATTTCATTTCTTCATTCTATAAAACCCATTTACTTCTAAAGGACTCGAGAACAAAAGATAACAAAGTCTCACGTCTCTTCTCTCGTTCCGTCTCTCCGGACGTTTGTCTTAACGTCTCCAAGAGTGACGTGAGCCTTGATTCAATAACACCACATTTCCAGGTGACATCGTGTCCCATTACTTAAAGTGGCTGTTAACAAGACAGCGACTCGCTGTACCTAGCACTGAGTGGAAGCAAACAAGGTTTTTTTTTTTCTCCTCAGTTAGCTTTAAATAAAGATATTTTCAAATCGCATGCTTTAGCGAGCACATAAAGCACTCACAGGTTTTCCGTGAATAGTTAACAGAGTTCAGCTTGTGCTTGAGAAAAAAAGACACTCCTGAGCGTGGATGATGATGCTGCAGGTGCTGCGTTGTAAGAGATGCCGAGTTTGCGCTTGATGTTTGTTCTAGCGTAGTATCTCGAGAAATTTTTGTAGGTCACCTGAGATCCCAGTGCCGGTGTAAATAGATTACTGTCAGCTGCCTTCTGCTCAACAAGGAGAGCTAAACAAATGCAGCTGGTAAACATGTGTGTGTGCCAGTAACGCTTCTGCTTTGACTTCGACGCACAGCAAAAGCGCATGGAAGTGCTTATGATAACTGCTTGAGTCCTGCCTGAACGAGCTGTCACACTGGAGTACTTTGGGAGGTGACAATCATGTCTAGGGAGGGAGTAAGGACACACCTCTTAATCAGAAATAGGGAGATTTATTAATATTTTAGTATTCATTTATTGACAAGTCAGTGAAGACTCAGGAAATTGTACCTAAAATTAAACATACAAGATCTAAAAAACATTGAACATAATGTAAAGATTCATATTCAGGTTGATTTTAGAGCTCCATAAATAAAACTATTTCCACAAGCTGTAAAAACCAGGAAATCCACAAATTCCTACTAAAGGATATTTAACACTGAACGCTGCGCAAAGCTCTATTCACTCAGAGGCGCTGTTAGTTTACTTAAGGCTCTGATGCGTTTGGAAACTGCATCGTATGTCCTGGGCAGGACCAGACCTATGCAGCATCCGTCAGTGTCACTTACTTAACCTGAAAATCTTCCTAGCATTCGGCACATACTTGTTCCCCTCTGACTAGTCAGACTTTGCTGACACAAAGTAAACAAGGCATGAAGAAATAACGTCCGAACATGTACGAGAGATGCGAGGGAGAAGAAGCACGGCGTGAGGGGAAGAGGAAGAGACAGAGGTGCAGTGAGAAACGTAACAGCATGTGGGTGTGTGTGTGCATGTGTGTGCACGTATGAGAGAGAGAGAGTGTGAGAGAGAGAGAAAAGCAAGGACATTCGGTAAAAGAGAAAGATAAGGCAGTAGGTGACTCACCAGCTGCCGTGGCTCCTCTTGCCAGACTGTCTGCCTCAATCGCTGCCATCCCACAGTTCCCAATGAATCCAATCTCTTGTGACAGAATTCCCAGCGCACTGAGGAAACAGTGCTAAAGAGCTTGACTTAGAGAATTCCCTCTGCCAGCATGGAGCGCCGTGGAGGAAAAATAGATGCACCGAGGGAGGGGTCCTGGAGCGAGGGGAAGAACAGATGGAAGAGAGAAAGATGATGAGAAGAAGGAGACGAGCTAGAGGAGAATTGGTGTTATGTACGCTGCACGGCTCTATCCATCAATCTCTTTCCTGTCAGTCAGGCGGCCAGCGTACACTGCACCGGCTCACTCCCTCTCTACCTTCCCTCTGTCTGCTTGTGCTCTCTCTCTCTTGCTCTACCCTCAGTCTGCTCTCTCTCTCTCTTTCTCTCTCTCTGTCTCTCTCTCTCCCTCCTTCTCCTCCCCTCTGTTCTTTCCCTATTTTCTCTCTATTCAAAAAAAAAGGAAATAATTAGTGAAAACTCGGCATAGACAATCTTCAGCACAGCAGGTGAGCTGGGAAAGCTGATTGGGGAACTCGTTAAAAGAAAATGTAGCATGGAAAGAAAAAAAGAAGGTGCAAGAAAATGCAGTGCAAAGATTGGAGAGAGAAAGAGGAAGCTGGTGACAAACAAAAAAAAAAGGGGGAGAATAGAAAAACGATTTAAAACAAGCTAAGAAATTGAGCGATGCAACTCCCTTACGCTGGCTCACACTGGAGATGGAAAGAAGGAGCTCTGTGTGTGTGTGTGTGTGTGTGTGTGTGTGTGTGTGTGTGTGTGTGTGTGTGTGTGTGTGTGTGTGGTAATTTTCACGCCGAATCCAAAACATTAGAGAAAGCAGATTCCTCGCATTTTATCTTAATCTTTCTCTGTCTATTCAGTTCAGAAACTTTGATGTGGACCTTGAAGGAGAACGAATCAGCTGCTCCATTCTGCTGTACTTCAAAGTCTAGATAATACGAATAAAACGACTGTTTTCATTTAAACCATCCATTTACATCAAAAAGAGCTACGATTAAAGGGAAAATCATCAGATGTTTTTGCAACAAACATTCATGCAGTAAGCGTTTACAGAGTACAGTACGTGGGTTATAATCACGCCGGAAGAAAAGCTAGTTAGATGAAAAAACAAGAAGACATGCATGCTTGAGTGACGATGATAGCATCAGTATTTGGACAGAGTCTGGATTTTGTTTGGTGTATGAAAAGCAGCTTTTAGAACAGCAGAGATAGCAGAGGGGGGTCGATTCCCACCTCTGCTATGTGTGTGTGGAGTTTGCTTGTTCTCCCCGTGCCTTGGGGGTTTTCTCCCCCGGCCCAAAGACATGCATTGTAGGTTGATTGGCATCTCTAAATTGTCCGTAGTGTGTGTGTGTGTGTGTGCGCTCTGCGATGGGTTGGCACTCCGTCCAGGGTGTATCCTGCCTTGATGCCCAAAGACGCCTGAGATAGGCACAGGCTCCCCGTGACCCGAGAATAGATTGGATAAGCGGCAGACAGTGAATGATTATGCTACATGAATGCTTAAAAAATGATGGCTTTTCTAGATAGTATTTTTTAAAGAAATATCCATCATGATGCCTGCAGTCAAACAGTATAATGACTCTCAGCACAGTGTGTGACAAAGTGCTTGACTATCCATAAATCTGCATTTAACACACCAGCATCAAAATACTTTGCCGATGTCATCAAGTTAAGTGATTTGGCCATTTAATAATTGGATTGTTGATCTTTTTTCGGATATTTTACTGTTTTAAAATCTCATCAGTAACCATTTACAACCAGGCTACTGTTCTAGCCTATAGGCTCGATTTGTTTATATTGACAGACTCTTCCATTAGAATTATAATAGATTATTTCTATAGGGATAAAAGACAGCTAACAGAAACCAAGTGTGTGCTCTTAGTATGTAACATTTATTATACCGATTAGACCGAGAATGCATTCTGTTTGTGTTTAATCGCTGTTAAATGGCTGCTATAATCAGAAACAGGAATAGCCAATAGGAATGATGCATTTCCTCTGTTTCTACTTAAAATCTACTAGCCAGACTAGACATATCTAGCTACATTATAAGCACAAAGATATATCAGGCTATAAATCGCTTTCAGATGAGAGTGTGACTTACATCAAGCACAGCATACAGTGTGTGTATGTGTGTGTATATACAGCATTATACAGTAACTAAACTTCAGAGTCAGTGTTCCGGCAACACTGGTGAACTCTGCATAGTGTGGAAATGTTCAGCAGTGGTGTACTATAGGCCATTTTGGTATTATTTTCCCCCAAATGGGGGGGTCCTCACTCAAACACCAAATTCACACAAACCCCAAACAAAATTGACTCAAATCCCCAAACAACTCACTCTTTAACCCCCAAACAACTCACTCTTTAAGCCATAAACAACAGATTCTCTACTCCAAACAACTTCAAACCCCTTGTTCAACTCACTCTTTACCCAAAACCACTTGCTCAAACTCCACACAACTCAGATTCAGTATTCAGGCAACTCTAGTGAACTGTTCTAAATTCTGCATGTGGAAATGTTCAGCAATGGTGTACTATGGGCCATTTTGGTATTATTTTCCCCCAAATGGGGGTGGGGGGTCCTCACTCAAACACTAAACACAAACCTCAAACAACTCACTCTTTAACCCCACAAGCAACTCACTTTTTAACCCCCAAACAACTCACACTTTATCCCCCAATCATCTCAGTCTTTATCCTCCAAAAAACCCACTCTTTAACCCCCAAACAACTCAATCTTTAAACCCCCAGACAACCCACTCTTTAACCCCCAAACAACTCAATCTTTAAACCCCCAGACAACCCACTCTTTAACCCCCAAACAACTCAATCTTTAAACCCCCAGACAACCCACTCTTTAACCCCCAAACAACTCAATCTTTAAACCCCCAGACAACCCACTCTTTAACCCCCAAACAACTCAATCTTTAAACCCCAGACAACCCACTCTTTAACCCCCAAACAACTCAATCTTTAAACTCCCAGACAACTCACTTTTTAACCCCCAGACAACTCACTCTTTAACCCCCAAACAACTCACTCTTTATCCCCCAATCATCTCAGTCTTTATCCTCCAAACAAACCACTCTTTAACCCCCAAACAACTCAATCTTTAAACCCCCAGACAACTCATTCTTTAACCCCCAGACAACTCACTCTTTAACCCCCAAACAACTCAATCTTTAAACTCCCAGACAACTCACTTTTTAACCCCCAGACAACTCACTCTTTAACCCCCAAACAACTCACTCTTTATCCCCCAATCATCTCAGTCTTTATCCTCCAAACAAACCACTCTTTAACCCCCAAACAACTCAATCTTTAAACCCCAAGACAACTCACTCTTTAACCCCCAGACAACTCACTCTTTAACCCCCAAACAACTCACTCTTTATCCCTCAATCAACTCAGTCTTTATTCTCCAAACAACCCACTCTTTAACCCCCAAACAACTCACTCTTTAACCCCCAGACAACTCACTCTTTAACCCCCAGACAACTCACTCCTTAAACCCCCAGACAACTCACTCCTTAAACCCCCAGACAACTCACTCTTTAACCCCCAAACAGCTCACTCTTTAACCCCCAAACAGCTCACTCTTTAACCCCCAAACAACTCACTCTTTAACCCCCAGACAACTCAATCTTTAAACCCCAAACAACTCACTCTTTAGCTCTTAAACAACTCACCCTTTAACCCCCAAACAGCTCACCCTTTAGCCCCCAAACAGATTATCTACCAACAACAACTAACTCTTTACCCAAAACCACTTGGTCAAACCCCAGACAATTCAAACTTTACCCCAAACAGCTTGCTCTATAACTCACTCTTAACCACTTCAACCCACCCAAACCACAAACACAATCCCTACACTGCTCACTCAAACTCCAAACCAACTCTCAAACCCCCACAGCTCCTTCAAACCTCCAAACAATGCCATCAAACTCCAACACCATCATGAAACCTCACAACAGCTCATTAAACCACCAAAATCTCACAGCAGCTCACTCAAACCTCAAAACATTATCAACAACAAAGAATTCTCACTGGCTCCAAACCTGCTGTTGCTCTACCATATGACATATTGCATTGTAAAAATAGAGGCAAAAATCCCAGTAGTTTAACAAATGGTTTTAAAACAATTATATATGTTTTTGACTGCTAAAACATTCTGATCCTAATCCCCATAGGAATAATTTATTCTGTACAATACCACCCACACTCTCATTTCACTGCTAAACACTACATTCATTTATAAAGAGAGTTCAAAGCTAGCTCAAGGAAGACTTTGCTATCTGCAAATGCACAATTTTTTAGCCCTAATATAATACTAATGTGATTCTTTAAACATAGAAGTTTCTGCTAACACAAAATCTAGCTCAATGTATGCTTTTCTATACAGCAAACGCAGATCACTTGCAATAGTCAACTACAACAACACATTTCTGGTTGGTTGTAATTAATGTGAATATTGTGTTTTAAGATATGAGATTATTTGAGATTAACTGTGATTAAGCTATTAAGAAAAGCAAATGCAGTAAAAAATTTACACAAACATGCATTCAGCTGAACACATATTAGCATTCAAATCTGTTCCTTCTAAAGCAGTACAAGTCTGATCAAGGCCAGTCTGATGAAACCAGGGAACAGAGATCGATAACGAAGAAGAATCATGAGCATAGAAACAGAAAGGGTGCATGGAGAAAAAGAAAAATAATGAGGGTAAAAGATATAGAGAAATACATGATGAAAAGGAGCACAAACATGGTCTTTGTACCTATTTAATTCAGAGTGTGTTTATCCATCTGAGTATCTCTCGGCATTCTTTAAAATTCCAGCCCCACTCCAACATGCCATCCAGCAGGCCTCAGGACCGCTAAAAGCCTGGCAGGTTTTGACAGCTTCTGAGAGAGCTGCCAGTTCCCCTTTCTCTCATCAACCTGGAGTCACAAAGATGCAAAAAAACTCTCTCGACTCACCGGTCTCCTTTCGCAGAACCAAATTTAAATCCACTTCATGTGCGAAATCAAACTCACCACACCAACAACAGAAATCACTTTACTCCTTAATTAAAATCAGACCAAGAGTATTTCCTCACCAAACACAAATGTCTTTACTAACTAAAGACTGAGTCACAAAACTTCCTAACCAACAGACTCACTAAAACCCAGCCCAGTGAATTTCCACATAAAGATCATTCACCAAAACCCAGACTCACCAAATCCATGTATTTACATTTACCTTCATATATTTGGATGCTTTTATCCAAAGTGACTTACAACTGATAATTCAGCAGTAAGGATTAAGGGTTCAATGGCAGCATCTTGCTAGTGCTGGGATTTGAACTCAAGCATAAAATTCAATTGCCAGAATTGCAGGGAACAGAGTCCAGACCCAAATGCAGGATAAAGCAACAGGTGGATTTATTAACAAAGACAACAGTCAAACAAAACAAAGGAAACACTAGGAATAAAACTTAGTGACATAAAATATAGAAATAAAAGACATCACAGAACATGAAGACATGGAAACAAGAAACACAAAACCAGGAGCATGAACTGGACAGAGAAAGCAGAATAAAGACTCAACAAAGACAAGCACCCAACAACAGATGTATACAGCATATATATAGTGTGTGTGGGAGGAAATCAGGGGAACATGAACATGTGTGCAGAGGCAGGGAAACAGGACAGAGAATCGAGTGGTGATGGGGTTTTAGCTATACTCACTAAACTCCTCAAAAACTACCTTAATTTCATTAGAAACACCAAAATCCAGCCCACTGAGCATCCTCACTAAAGCTAGACTCCCTGGGGCTGGGGCTGCTCAAGTGGTTAATGCTCTGATTTGATGATCAGAAGATTAGGGTTAAAGCCCCAGCACTGCCAAGCTGCCACCATTGGGCTCTTGAGCAAGGCCCCTAACCACCCCCTCTGCTCTGACCTCAACCCTCCAAGGATGGGATAAACTCTTCAAATATGAATTTACATTCCAAACATCTTCCCAAAACCACTCAGCAAAACTCACTAAATTCCTCATTAAAATCCCATATAATAAAAACCAGACTGACTTAATCACCTCGTCAAATCTTGTCTACTGTCACGACAACCAAACCCGCCAAACACCAAACTCCAAAACTAAATCAGATTTATGAATCTCCAAACTTTCTTTGTCCTTCTGTTCATTCTTCGCAGCACGGGCAAATATAGTTTTAATGAAATAGGTGGCAAGATGGTCCCTGAAAGTCTGCACTGTCAATAACATTGACTTACCATTAACAGAAGGGAACACAGAGGAAGGTAATTATTGAGAATGAGGGCTATAGCAGCTCATCTGAAAGAAAGCGAGAGAGAGAGAGAGAGAGAGAGAAGAGAGAGAGAGAGAGAGAGAAATGTGCTGTTTACCCAGTTCCTTCTCTCTGCTGCAGAGACTTTGACAGATATGTTTTAATAAAGAGAATAATGATCCAGTAAGTGCTCTAATGGCCTATAACTGTAATTCCGAGAGTAGTCACCTGTGTCCGATCTGCTGTCGCTATGGCGATTACAAGCCCTTGATTATGCTTCATATATAAACATGTCAAGGTCAATGTGTAACCACACAAAGAAAGACAGATGAATAAAGAACAACAGCACGCTTATAACCATAGAGTTTTACTTCAGACGTTGTAGACGATTCACTATGACAGGGAAGAGATATAAATAATGCCCCTGAGTGAGAAAACAGTCATGAGAGAACACTTGTCACTCCGATGCATGGTCAGGAGGTCTATGTTTCTCTTGTTATGATCAATATCATAATATATCATATGCTGTGTGTATGTCACGGTATACTTTTCTGAGATATTGTGGTAGAAAATGTTCTGTAATTGTACACCACTGATTAGTTTAGAATTTTTTACTGAAGTTAGAACATTTGACTCACACCTCCAGAGTAGGGGGTTCAATTCCCACCTCCGCAATGTGTCTGTGTGGAGTTTGCGTGTTCTCCCCATTCTGCACTGGGGTTTCCTCCGCTAGTCCGAATGCCTGTGATAGACTGGTATCTTGTCCTCTGTGTACCTTGGATGGATGGATGCATGGATGGATGCATGCATGGATGGATGGATGGATGGATGCATGGATGGATGCATGGATGGATGGATGGATGGATGTATGGATACATGGACGGATGCATGGACGGATGCATGGACGGATGCATGGACGGATGCATGGACGGATGGATGGACGCATGGATGGACGCATGGATGGACGCATGGATGGATTCAATTATTTAAGATACAGTTTGTTAACAAATATATAGCTCCATAATGTCTTATAGTAATGCAAGGCATCCTTCAAAAACCCTTCATGCAGGTTTTCCTGAACTGAGACGTGACTGTCTTTTGCATAAAGAGAATTTGCATAAATTTATAACGTACCGCATTTATGGGAAAACATCACTACTATGTAATTTTAAAGGATCACAGCAAGAAATGAATTCCTACCTTGTTTATAGGGATTATTCACATCACTCACTATCTCATCACCTGAGCTACAAGTCATTTTATTTAATCATGAGCCTTGTTGTCGTCTCTGCTCGTGCTAAATAATCACCTTCTTCATCTGTTAGCTGTTGATCTTTTAAGAAAAGTTAACTTATTTAACATTTTCCAAAGTTGTCTTCTGTACATTGCGTGTACTCGGTCATTCCTGTTTTGATTACAAACTGAATTGATCAGGCATATGATGATTTCACTATGATGTCTTGCATATTGTACAACTAATATTTTACAAAGTGGTTCAGAGAAACACATTCATAGACAAGCACTGCCACTTTGTGTAGGACTTCTTTATACACAACTGCTCATCACACATGCATAACAAACTTTTCAGTCATGAAGTAATTTTTATAAATAATGTTTATGTAGCTTCATTTATACTAATACAAAGTGAGTATATTGTGCACTTTTTGTGCAAATTTTGTAAACCCTTCATTTCTAGTCCTCCCTGTGGCTCTGGCACCAAATTTCCCAATGGGGATTACAAAGTACTCTCCCATTGCTAAAACACTTGATCAGATCTTGATATCTTGGCTAGAACTGGGTTTGACATCTTCAGACAGACAGATGGACCTATTTTTATTTATTTTAAATAAATTTTTGCAGTTGTTAAACTAACTCCTTACACAACAAATTCTTTGGGGACATATGACAAGGCAGCAAGGTCTGAAAATAACTGGAATAAACTTTTTTTTTAATTAAAACATTTTTGCTTTCTCAAAGTAGAGATGTCAAAGCATCTCTTAGTGGCGTAAAAATTCTGGCTGGTTTCCAGAATTCAGCTGTAAGATTTTCCTGATGATCTCACAAACATCTTCAAGCACAAGCTGAGATATTTCTGTCATATTGCCCGCCACTATTATGTACTATATAAAGAGCTAAACTTCAGGGTGGACATGTCTTATATTTAGATGTTTCTAAGCTTGAGGCAATTCTCAAAGCCATAATATTTATTCTTAGTTCTTCTACACTTTAGATATCTCGTACTCTCTAGAGCTTTTGATACGAAAGATATGTAAAGAAATTTAAAAATGGAGATGTGTGTTATAAATTCTGACGATTCCGACCTCGTGTTCATACTTCTTGCTCTTTTGACACAACGTCGAGGTAGGATAGCTATGGATTTATCATTGTGTCAGGTTTATTGCACATTCTCTTCTTCCCCGCCATCATGAAGGCAGCAGCTGCCTGTTCAGTGGTTGAGAGTCTAGCTTGAAGACTTGAGTGTCTTTGGGGGAAACCACTCAATTTCATTCCTTCCTTCTTAATTTCACTTCTTCATATTGGTCACAATCTGTTTCTGTCACCAATGTAAGCCCCGATTCATCATGTTCCTGTTCCCAAATTCTCCCTATGTGTCTACCTAATACGCTCTTTTTCTCTCTCTCCTAGTGTTTTATTTCTCTGCCTTCATTTCTCCTCTCTATTTCCTTTGCTGGAAGGAACAGCTCTGACAGCTCGAAAGTCTTTCAAGTCCCTGTCCAACACACACTTATCACACGGCGCTATTGCAGCTCTAACAGGGGGCTAAAAAAGACGACATAAAATTTGCCTCACAGCATCGTTACAACACGGGTGTGCCAACAGGAACGTGGCTCTCATTAAGCTTGCGTTCATTTTTAAAACTTTCCAAGTCAAGCAAACGACTCTAAAACAGGTGTATAGCAAAGAACAGATCAATGTTTTAGATTTAAAGTAAGTAAAAAATTGTTCTTGGGGGGATATGAGACGGAGCATGGCTTAAAGTGGTTTTAAGACAAATACAGCAGTAGGAATCTTAAACTCATTTGCTCAAATGCGAACATAAATGCACTCACCTTGAGCTTTTGTAAAATTGAAAATGGTCATTTTCAGTCATTCCTGTTAGCTGCTGTTTAGCAATATTTATACTAAATTGAATTTTTCAGTCAAGTTGAAGAGATAGCTTTAGATGGTAAAAACTTTTTCCAGCACTTCCTGGTCTACACATACATACACACAAACACACACACACACACACACACACACACACACACACACACACACACACACACATATATATACATATATAGATAGATAGATAGATAGATAGATAGATAGATAGATAGATAGATAGATAGATAGATAGATAGATAGATAGATAGATAGATAAAATTATTTCCCCAAGAATTTCTGACATTTTTATGTATAAATATTTGCTTTAAATATGTGTTTCTGTTTTTTGACATTTGTCTCAGAACAATCCAGTATACTTTTAATAACCTTTTTTTACACATTGTGACACTGTGGTGCGGCTAGCGCCATTGCCTCACAACAGTTTCAATCCCGGGTTCAGTCCTAACCTCAGATGTTCATCCTGTGTCTTAGTGGCTTTCTTTCAGGTTCTCAGAGCTCCTCCCATGTCTCAAAACATGCCAGTAAGGTTGATTAGTGGCTCTGGATTGCTTCTGTGATCGCCTCTGGACCCAACCAGGATAAAGCAAAGACTCATGTAGGTAAAATAATCCCAAAAAAATAAAAATAAAAATACAGTACAGGACCAACTTCATCTTTCGTGCAAATAGGAACAAGGTGGAAATCTAATCCCATTTCTAACCCCAACTTTAATACTCCTAGCTTTTCATTCAAAAAAGATGAGGACTTAGTCATATGTAAAAAGGTGCATGGAGTATGATGTACAGTACACTTCATATATATACATATATATACACACACACGAGTCCTAAGGTTTCACATATAGTGAAACCTCAGCATATGAATGTAATTCTTCTGGAGGCGGGTTCTTAATTCGACTGTGTGTATTGTGAAATTTTGTATATGTAAATACAGATAATCCGTTCCAGCCACCCAAAAATATTACCAATATTACCAGTACAAAGCATATTTAAACTGTATGGCTGCTTACAAAGAACTGACCCAAGCCAAGAATTCCATGTCAAGGGACTTCACAGGAAGTCGTGGCACCATGCTTGTGCTAAAAATAGAACAGACCACCAATCTGTCAACAAAAAAAACATCAAAAAATCACCTAGCTTTTGAATGCATGCAGAAGGCATCGTTGGTATTGTGGGTTGGCTCTTTCAAAACAGCTTTCGTTGACTGGAAACAAATTTGCAAAAATCGTAAACTCGCTTTGATTGGCTTTGCTTGGCATTCCACTGACGCAAACAAGTTTTGAACAGCTCCCGGACGTACGCGCAACTTAGCCGGCTTTTGTTTTGTTCGTATGCCGAAAATGCTTCGTATTGCAAAATTTCAATTCTTAAGGCAAAAATTCATAAGTGAAGGCATTCGTATGCCGAGGTTCCACTGTAAATTATGAACATTTTATAGGACGAGATATGGTATTAATGAGAAATCCATGAAGGTCTCATGTAAGCTAATGTAAGTTTTCTAAATAACTGAAATTGAAAGGAAAAAGGAATCTCTCACTGTTGGACGTGATACAATCAGCAGCTGAAGCTGCCACAGAGAACAGCTGGTTGACAATTCACACCATCAATGGAGCCATTTGTGACAACATAATTATCAGTCCCTAATGGCTCACTTGTTCACTACATAGGGTGTAGAATCAATTACACCACTGGGGTGGACAAAACATGTGCCTAGATACCCAAGACAAGACGATTACATGGCCAGGCTGCTCGACTACAAGTTTAAAAAAACAAAACAAATAATAATAATAATAATAATAATAATAATAATAATAATAATAATAATAATAATAATGATAATAAAGGATCAAACAAATTTCGTTGTATCACTACAATGACAATAAAGACGCTTTACTTTACTTTACTTTACAATGGACTTGCTCTGAATCCCACCACCCGCTGCACTACACACAGAGATAGTACACATGCAGCATGAATCCATCATATAACTCTCCTGCTTGAAAAACAGCAGATAAATTAATCAAGAAAATGACAGACTACTGTTCTAAGTGACTCAACGGAAACGTGTTCTCAGGAGAGTAGTCTAGATCAGAGGGAAGATGTACTCTCTCTCTCTCTCTCTCTCTCTCTCTCTCTCTCTCTCTCTCTCTCTCTCTCCCCTGGCAATTAGAGTGACACGAGCCAACCGTGGGTGTCTGAGAGCTCATGTATATAGAAGAGGGCAAATAGGACAGATTTTTTCTGGGTGTGGAGCAGTTGCTTGGCATCATGTGTTTTGGTGGACTCCCGTGTTAGCTGAGCTGGTGGGAGGAAATCGGCAAGAGATCAAATTCCTATTGAATGCAATTCAACCTAATGATCCAAAATGCAGCTGTGTGACTTGTTTTCAACCTGCCTAAGTTCTCACACACCACCCCACTGCTGCTCCTCCACTGACTTCCAGTAGCTGTACACATCAGATTCAAAACACTGATGCTTGCCTACAAAGCCAAGAATGGACCAGCACTTTCTTACCTCAAAGCTCTTATTACTCCTCGCACTGCACCTCGCTCCCTCAGATCTACTAGCATTGCTCAACTGTTCCCACCATCTTTCAGGGTACAAGGTAGGTTTACATCTAGACTCTTCTCTGTTCTGGCACCGAGGTGGTGGTGGAATAAACTTCCCCTTGATGTCCAAACAGCGAGTCACTGGTCGTCTTCAAACTGGATGAAGACCTGCCTCTTCCTGAAACACTTAAACTAGCTCTTATTTTCCCTGTGTGTTTTATGTATTGTTGTATGTTGATTTAAACACTTTTTTTAAGCTGATGGTATCCTAAGTCTGTGACATATTGAACCAGTGTTAATGTATTCATTGATAGAGACTTCAAAGCAATCTTGTACGTTGCTCTGGATACGAACGTCTGCCAAATGTCAGAAATGTAAATGTGAATATTGGAGAACAAACGAGGGAAAACAAATAAAAATGAATTATCTGAAGAATAATCCAATAAATAAAGACAGCACTCAGACATGAAGAGTCTTATGTGCAACATGTCATAGCCAAACAGCTTTTTATGCAGCGAGAAAACATGATGTTCTTCAAACTCTGCTAAAAGAGAAGAAATAGTTTGTGTGTGTATATTTATGCACTTAAAAAGCTAACTAGGCCACCATACTTTATTAGATAAAAATGTTTTAGGCTAGTCAATTAGGTTTTCAGGCAACTAAAACATAGGACCTGTCAAGCTCACTCACTTTTCACTTACCCAGTGGGCTAGCTAATGGAATTAAGATTTAATGGATTTATGATTTGTCCGTCCTGCCCCATATGTACTACATATATATAATTGCTTATAGAGAGCTCATTGAGATCTGGACGGATTTTCAAATTCTTTTTCCTATTACATGCTGATAAATTGATGCACAATAGTCGTGAACTAAATAATTGAATAATTCCACGATTCTGCTGATCCTGTGATTTTTCCTAAATGGTTCCTGAGTAACAACAAGTGTTAAAATGCATGCAAACTGTTTTTTTTATCGTGTTCCAGGTGTTAAATGAGAAGCTAGGGTATCTTAGTATTTTTTTTTTTTTTTAGTGTTAATGAATTCCAGTCTATCACCTACATTCCTCAGGCTGTATTGAACTGTAATCCAGCGAGCGTACCCGTTCATGGTTGGTGTGCTGTCGCTGTAATCACGGGTCCCTGGAGGCAGGCTCGCCACCGCAGGCCTGATGCTCTTGCAACTGCTCCTAGAGAGCATAAATAAGAGAGAAATCAGAGTGAGGGCCATCACTCGGTCTACCTGGCCCCTGGCAGCACAAGCGGGCCGGGCTAATTTCTAATTGGTGAGTGCAGATGGCGTGTGGAGATACAGAGGTGCTAAAATTAACCTCTCAGCACTAATGGAGCACCGCTGAGAGGAGGAAAAGGGGGCAGAGGAGGAGGAGGAGGACTGCTGTGTGCTGAAGGTGTTTTGAAGATGGTCGAAGTCACAAGGTGTTCCAAGTTTTTTTTTTTTTAGGAAACAGAAGCTTGCATTTGGAACGATGTCAGCCAAATTGACATCTGGACAGATGGAATAAATAAAAGCATTGTTAAGTAGCCAAGTGGCTGGTGCTGCCCTCGTATCGCTTCCTGGTTTGCAGCGCTACTTGATGCAGTTTTAAAACCCAGGAAATTTGAAAGGACTGATTGCACTGAGCTTAGACTGCTGATGAAGACAAATACACACATACACACACACACAGAGAGAGAGAGAGAGAGAGAGAGAGAGAGAGAGAGAGAGAGAGAGAGAGAGAGAGAGAGAATTCTTGTACAATCTTATTTGATGTTTGGAGAGGAAGCGTATTTCCTTGGCTTGTGTTTTTTTTCTTGTTTGCTGTGGTAGCAAATAATCAAAACAACAGAGAAAACCAATTCGGATGGGAGCAGGTACACTTCTGCTGCTGAAAGCAATAAAAACACTCCATCCAACGGAGACTAAGCCCTTTCCGACACTGCGGCAACGACTCACAGTAATGGAAGATTTCAGGCTTGCACTAAGAAACCCCCAATATCAAAGGAAAGCCATAATGAAGAGGAGAAGTAAAACTCTCCTGTGGTTACATCCCACTGTGCATGAAGAACAAATAAAAACACAAGAGTTCCTGCAAAAGCCAAGTCTTTATCCTCATTCTTAGGATTCTTTTCCCCCAAGTCATTCTGATGCCTTAAGAAGCTTTTATTACTGTTTGTGAATCATGATTGAGCTGAATCCAGGAAATCATGCTTTTATGTTTTTATATGTCAAAATTATCACATGGAACAGTTGCAGTGTGAATGCAAGTGATTTCAGCATGCTATAAGATCATTTATGCGTCTGGAGGAGAAAAAGCTAATAAAAATTAGAAACCGTAAGTATTGGAAGGTTTCGATGAACAAGCAGAAGGCCTAGAGTCCCAAAAAAGCAAAGATTATGTAAGAGATGCATAATATCAGCATCACAGACAATTCAGGGAGGAATTCAGCCAGGACAATAGATGTTCAAGGTCATGTTTTGTTATCGCACACATTTGTGTGTTTTGTTTTCCATTTAATTCAAAACCCTTGTTATAAATGTAATAGTTACAATTAGTGAAAAGTTCCAGATTTGGTAAATACATCATAACTCATGATTCAACTATTTTTTTTACTTTTTGATATAAATACATTTGATACAAAGTCATTGTTATTGTCACTGTTGACAAAGTCAACCACTTAGTTTCTCCATAAACAATTATGGCTATATGGCTATTAAAAAAAAACCCAATAGAATAAAAAATATAAATAAATAAAATAAATAAATAAATAAATAAATAAATGAATAAATAAAAAAATAAAAAAATATGTAGATATGTAGATAAATCGATAGATAGATAGATAGATAGATAGATAGATAGATAGATAGATAGATAGATAGATAGATAGATAGATAATTCTAATATAACTTGATCTGTACAGGTTCATCATATTTAATAACATTCATTCATTCATTCATTCATTGTCTTATCCGGAGCCGGGTCGCGGGGGCAGCAGTCTAAGTAGGGATGCCCAGACCTCCCTCTCCCTAGCCACTTCCTCCAGCTCTTCCAGAGGGACCCCGCGGCGTTCCCAGGCCAATCGAAAGACATAGTCTCTCCAGCGTGTCCTGGGTCTTCCCCGGGGCCTCTTCCCGGTGGGGCATGCCCGGAACACCTCTCCAGGGAGACGTCCCAGAGGCATCCAAAACAGATGCCCGAGCCACCTCAACTGCCCCCTTTCGATGTGGAGGAGCAGCGGCTCCACTCCGAGCTCCTCCCAGGTGACAGAGCTCCTTACCCTATCTCTAAGGGAGTGCCCTGTCACCCTACAGAGGAAGCTCATTTCGGCCGCTTGTATCCGGGATCTTACCCTTTCGGTCATGACCCAGAGCTCATGACCATAGGTGAGAGTAGGAACGTAGATTGACTGGTAAATCGAGAGCTTCGCCCTCCGGCTCAGCTCCTTCTTCACCACAACAGACCGGTACATAGACCGCATTACCGCTGCCGCTGCACCGATCCGTCTGTCAATCTCACGATCCATCCTTCCCTCACTCATGAACAAGACCCCGAGATACTTAAATTCCTCCACTTGAGGAAGGACCTCCCCTCCAACCTGAAGGGTGCAAGCCATCTTTTTCCGGTCGAGAACCATGGCCTCGGATTTGGAGGTGCTGACCCTCATCCCAGCCGCTTCACACTCAGCTGCAAAATGCCCCAGTGCATGCTGTAAGTCCAGGCCTGAAGCGGCCAACAGGACAACATCATCTGCAAAAATCAGCGATGAAATCCTGTGGTCCCCAAACCGGACTCCCTCCAGCCCCTGGCTGCGGCTAGAAATTCTGTCCATAAAAACAATGAACAGAACCGGTGACAAAGGACAGCCCTGTCGGAGCCCAACATGCACCGGGAACAGATCTGACTTACAGCTGGCAATGCGAACCAAGCTCCTGCTCCGGTTATATAGAGACCGAACAGCCCTTAACAGAGGGCCACGGACCCCGTACTCCCAGAGCACCTCCCACAGAATGCCACGAGGGACACGGTCAAAAGCCTTCTCCAAGTCCACAAAACACATGTGGACTGGTTGGGCAAACTCCCACGAACCCTCAAGCACCCTGTGGAGGGTATAGAGCTGGTCCAGTGTTCCACGACTAGGTCGAAAACCGCATTGCTCTTCCTGTATCCGAGGTTCGACTAACGGTCAGACTCTCCTCTCCAGTACTCTGGAATAGACTTTCCCTGGGAGGCTGAGGAGTGTGATCCCCCTATAGTTGGAACATACCCTCCGGTCCCCCTTCTTAAAAAGAGGGACCACCACCCCGGTCGCCCAGTCCAGAGGCACTGTTCCTGACCGCCACGCTATGTTGCAAAGACGTGTCAGCCAAGACAGCCCCACAACATCCAGATACTTAAGGTACTCAGGGCGAATCTCATCCACCCCCGGTGCCTTGCCACCAAGGAGCTGCTGAACTACCTCAGTGACCTCAGCTTGGGTGATGAATGAATCTACCTCTGAGTCCTCGGCCTCTGGTTCCTCTACAGAAGGCGTGTCAGTAGGGTTGAGGAGATCCTCGAAGTATTCCTTCCACCGTCCGACAATATCCCCAGTCAAGACCAGCAACTCTCCACCTCCACCATAAACAGTGTTGGCAGAGAGCTGCTTACCCCTTCTGAGGTGCCAAACGGTCTGCCAGAATTTCCCCGAGGCCATCCGATAGTCCTTCTCCATGGCCTCACTGAACTCCTCCCAGACCCGAGTTTTTGCTTCCGAGACCACCACAGCTGTAGTTCACTTGGCCTGCCGGTATGCCTCAGCTGCCTCTGGAGTCCTCCGAGCCAACCAGGCTCGATAGGAGTCCTTCTTCAGCTTGACGGCATCCCTTACTTCCAGTGTCCACCACTGTGTTCGGGGATTGCCGCCGCGACCGGCACCAGAGACCTTATGGCCACAGCTCCGGATGGCTGCATCAACAATGGAGGTGGAGAACATGGTCCACTCAGACTCAATGTCCCCAACCTCCCTCGGGATCTGGTTGAAACTCTCCCGGAGGTGGGAGTTGAAGACCCCCCTAACAGAGGGATCAGCAAGACGTTCCCAACAGACCCTCACAATACGTTTGGGCCTGCCAAGTCTGTCCGGCATCCTCCTCCGCAAGCGGATCCAACTCACCACCAGGTGGTGATCGGTTGACAGCCCCGCCCCTCTCTTCACCTGAGTGTCCAAAACATGTCAGATGACACGATCACAAGGTCATGGAACATGGTGTTTGTTACGGACAGGCTGTGACTAGCACAGAAGTCCAGCAACAGGACACCACTCAAGTTCAGATCAGGGGGACTGTTCCTCCCAATCACGCCCCTCCAGGTATCACTGTCATTGCCCACATGGGCGTTGAAGTCCCCCAGCAAAACTATGGAGTCCCCAGTCAGAGCACCTTCCAGCACCCCTTGCAGGGTCTCCAAGAAGGTTGGGTACTCCACACTGCCATTCGGCCCATAAGCCGAAACAACAGTGAGACGCCTATCCCCGGCCCAAAGGCTCAGGGAAACAACCCTCTCATTTACCGGGGAAAACTCCAGCACATGGCGGCTGAGCTGGGGGGCTATAAGCAAGCCCACCCCAGCTCGACGCCTCTCACCATGGGGCACTCCAGAGAAGAAGAGAGTCCAACCTCTCTCAAGGAGTTGGGTTCCAGAGCCCAGGCTGTGTGTGGAGGCAAGCCCGACTATCTCTAGCCGGTACCGCTCAACCTCCCTCACCAGCTCGGGCTCCTTCCCCCCCAGTGAGGTGACATTCCATGTCCCAAAAGCCAGATTCTTTGTCCAGGGTTTGGGTCGCCGGGGCCCACGCCCATGACCGCTACCCAAAACACATTGCACCGGACCCTTATGCTCCTTTCTGCGGGTGGTGGGCCTACGGGAAGGTGGGCCTACGTCGTTTCTTTGGGCTGTGCCCGGCCGAGTCCCGCAGGCAAAGATTCGGCCACCAGGCGCTCGCCTGCATGCCCCAACCCCAGGCCTGGCTCCAGGGTGGGGCCCCGGTGACGCCAGTCCAGGCGACGTAACGGTCCTTGATTTTTCTTCCATAAGAGTCTTGAACCGCTCTTAGTCTGACCCATCACCTAGAACCCGTTTGCCTTGGGAGACCCTACCAGGAGCACTAGGCCCCTGACAACATGGCTCCTAGGTTCATTCGGGTACTCAAACCCTTCCACCACAATAAGGTGGCGGTTCAAGGAGGGGTATTTAATAACATGCTAGAACCAAACCTACTGTGGTGCAACACTGCAAAAATAACAAGTGAAAATTGCTTGAATGTGGGCAAATTTATGTAATATGAAATATTCTGTCTGTTTTTTCAGATAATTTTAATGATTTAAAGCTGCATATTTTCTTACTCTACTGGCAGGTAATTCTTTACATAAACAAATATTGAACATTTGAAACATAAAACAAAAGAAAAATCAAGAAATACATTACATAATTGCATATTTAGTTAATCTTCTGTTTTAATTGACAATATTTTACAATATTTCCATATTCAGACACACAGTACAATGCTGTAAAATGGTTATATTTTTGAACAACTAGGAATATTTCAGTAGAACTTCAGCAAAAATAAAATGGTATACTATCACTAAGAGGTTTTGTATGATGATGGTCCTTTTATGGGGAAAACACATAAAAAAAATTGTACATTTACTCTGAAAAACTATTTCATTGCAAGCCATTAAAAATATACACTGGATGTTTAAGGAGAAGTTCACTTTCAGAACTAAAATTTACAAATAGTTTACTCACCCCCTTGTGATCCAAGATGTTCATGTCTTTCTTTCTTCAGTCATAAAGAAATGATGTTTCTTGAGGAAAACATTTCAGGATTTTTCTCCGTATAATGATCTTCTATGGTATTCTCCCTCTCTCTCTCTCTCTCTCTCTCTCTCTCTCTCTCTCTCTCTCTCTCTCTCTCTCTCTCTCTCTCTCTCTCTCTCTCTCTCTCTGTTGAGTGTAGCTTGATGCCAGATACTGACACACTTAAACTCTTCTCACTCCTCTGGCTCTTCTCACCCTCCCGGACCTGCCTGATGCCTCTAAACTTTTCCATTTGTGACTCTCTTTACGCCGCTGTGGATGTTTCCCTAAAGGTTTCCACTTCCCAAAAACAATTCATGCCCAAGTCTTACCCTTGCTTCAGTGGATAATCTCATCTGGATAGTGTAGATTTGCAGCTAAAGGCGCCTGCTTTAATAATAAATCAAGCGCTTCATCCTGAGGCTCTGAACCTGCTCAAACTGAACATCATACTGAACATCTGTGTAGTAGAGTGATTTAAAACTCCCACTATCTTTTGTTATACAGAATAGGACACACTTCCTTTTGAGACTTCCTCATTTAAAGGTTTCCTCCTCATGTCTTCTCAATGAGTTTTTCTTGGTGCCAGTGTCACCTTTTGCTCCTTATGAATCAAAATCTTCAAGCAGATATTATATATATAAGTATAGCTGTCAAATATAAGTGTAGCTGTCAAATAGCTGCATTATTACACCTCTGTCATTCTGATTACTAGTTTATCTGTTTGGCAGAACTTTATCCTGTCCAAATAATATTAATAATGCATCCAAATCTCAATCAGAGCGGTAGCCGAGCGTTCCGGCTCATGGCCTTGGTGGGAAAAGAAAAATCGCACTTACTCAGCCACAAAATGACTCTCAGCTCTCACTTCACACATCTCGTCTGGAGCCTATTGGGTGTGATGAAGCGCAGTGGCGTGATCCAACTATGGCTGACAGGCTTCACGCCTCCCCAGAATGCCCTTTTGCTCAACTCAATAAGCTCCGGAACAATGCAGGCACCGGAGGATGAGCTGCTCGTCGGATTAAAACAGAGGGAGGGAGAAATAATGCCTCATCATCCATCCATGAAAATAGCCTCAGTGTCCATTTATGCCAGTTGCCTACATTTCCCAGTAGTCCATAAGGCAACTGGGGGCGCTTAGGCTCAGCAGGAGGATGAGCTTTTATTGAGAAAGATCGGGGCTCCGTGTGGAGGAACAGGACGTTTGGAAAAAGTAATGATTCATCAGTGTCACTCTTCATCTGAGCCACAGTGCCAAGGGGCAGACCAGCTTAGCAGGCATATTAAAATGCATGCATGTGTACACACACACACACACACACACACAACACACACACACACACACACACACACACACACACACACACAAAATACAACATTTGATTCAATCTTAGCCATATAGTGCTTTTTGAAAATCAACAATCTCTGCAATGTCTCAAAGTGCTTAAGATAAAAAGGGTCTTGATCCTCACAAAAGACAGCAAGACAGACAGACCAACACTCGAACACACACACACACACTTGCTGAGAGAAGTGTAGCACAGACTTCTGTGGGTTAAATGACAAAGGTGTGAGGTCGGTCTGTCTGTCTGTCTGTCTCTGTGTGAGCTCAAAGATCTGCAATTTCTATTTCAGAATGTGCCAGGTCTCCAGTGGAGGATTTGGGGAAGCAGAAGGAGGTTTGGCAAGGACGGAGACACAGCAAAGACGACCGCCTGCCCATGTAGTGTGTAAACAGAGAATAGGAGGCCACAGTCTGCCGAGCCACACGAAAACACACATGAACTTCCTACGGCCATCTGTAGAAGAATCTGCCAGACCTGACAAGCAACAAACCTCTTGTCTAAGGTAGAAATTGTAGTGTGTGTGCATGTGGAGTTTTATAGTAAGCACCAGGAGCTGAGGGTTGAACATGTCTGCTGTCGAGACAGGACAGCAAGAAGCATTTTTAAACATCTTTTAAATCAGCATTACTTTTAAATAAATTTTGGGGGGTAGACCACTATTTCCCTTTTTCCCCAATTAATGAAAGCAAACAGTTCTCTGTTTATCGATTTATTTATTTATTTAAGAAAGTTAGTGGGAGTGAACATCACATTCAACTTATTTTGGAGCTACATCACATTGTTTAACTCTACGCACCATACTCCAGCGTTCTTATGCAAAATCATTAAGGCTGTTTTCACACTTGGTCCGTTTTAGCGATCTCAGTCTCATGAGTCAGCATTTTTTGTGCCTATATGAACACAATAAATGAACTCGGATTTCTCTAAAGGGGCCCTCAAGTCATTTCATGGTTCATTTTGTGTTCGGCTTGATGTGTGCTTTGTGAAAACAAAACGCTCTTAACGCGCCTGGGATTTTGCGGATAAAGTACATCAAATCTGCTGTAAATACATAGATCCAGTATTTTTGGTCACCTAACAGAAAAAGGTCTCAGATGGCATTCTGCAGGGTCATGTGACCCCATGTTGAGGTCAGCAGTGTTAGAGAGCAACATGACAATAGAGCTAGTGTGACACTTGCAATTATGGAGGTTATCTTGTTCAGCAGCAGTAATAATAGTATTGTGTCAGAGAGAAAGGTTACTGAAGCTATAACACTATCAGAGTTCAGGATGTGTGTAATATATAGTATGTAATGTGTTCTATACATGTATTTTGTCTACCTCAAACACTTACATTTATTTGTTTGATAGAAACAATGTGCATTAATAAACAGAGAGAAAACTGAGCCGGAGTTAGCCTGATTTTCATCCCTGGCCAGTGCTTACAGTGGCAACCTAGGGTTAAAATTAAAACAAGCACATACGAGCGCAGCTAATAAATGTGCAGAACAGCCTGTTGTAATGAGAACATGCACAGAATATGCACATACTTATCAGCAAAATATCAGCAGTTCAGTTAAAATAAAGTACATAACTGGGTCAATTAATGAATGTTGCTGTTGTTGGTTCTCCAAGAGCCGTTTGGTAGATCAGCCAATACTACAAAGCTATGTGGCATGATGCAGGAGTTCTGGTAGGTTTTTCCATTCATATCTGTTTAAACTCTGCCCTGATTTTCAGTATGTCATCATTTACATTTTACATACATTTTGTACTTTTGAATACATTTGTATATATAGATTATTTCATTATATATAATATAATACATATACACTCCTGAACAAAATCTTAAGACCAGGGAAAATATTACAAGTATTCACACTTTGCACTGGTGGATCATAACCAGGTTGTAAGTACTTCAAAATCATCATTGCTTTCGGCTGCTCCCTGTCGCCACAGCGGACCAACTGGCCCGCACAACAACTTGGCACAGGTTTTACACCAGATGCCCTTCCTGCCACAACCCTCCCATTTTTCCGGGCTTGGGACTGGCACTGCATCCAGTGGCTGGGAATCGAACTTGGGCCTTCTGCATGATAGGCGAGAAACCTACCACTGAGCCACCAATGCCTCTTGTAAGTACTTCAAAATAGCAAAAAGAAACAAGAGCAAGAGACAAAAAATAGAGAGTAGGCAATTTATTGAAAACTGCATTTAAACTCAAACAGGCTGGTCATCAGCTGATCAAAAGTTTAAGACCATAGCCTTTACAAGTTAAAATCTGTGCAAAATTTAACGTCATTTAATGTCATTGTTCTTCAGACAATCACATTGTCATGATCTCCTGATGGCAAAAGCAAAAAGTCTTTCTGTTTTTGAACGTGGCAAGATTGTTGAGCTGCACAAGCAAGGGCCATCGCAACGCGCCATTGCTGCCAAGATTGGACGCAGTAAGTTATTTTAAATTTCTTAAAAGATCCTGAGAGTTAAGGGACAAAAGAAATCAAGTGGTAGACCCAAAAACAACTTCACCTGCGCAGAGCCGGAGGATCCGACGGGTTGTCCGTGAAGACACAGGCCGATCCTTGACCCAAATTAAGGCCCTTACTGATGCTGATTGCAACCCAATAACCATAAGACGGCATCTGCGAGAAAAGGGCTTAAAGAACAAAAAATGTCTTCGAAAGACACATCTCCTCCCACACCAGAAACTTACCCGTTTGGAATTTGCAAGGGAGCACTAAACATGGGACATTGAAGGATGGAAGAAAGTTTTATTCTCGGACAAGAAAAAATGTAACCTGGATGGTCCTGATGGCTTCCAACGATACTGGCATGACAAGGAGATCCCACTGGAGATGTTTTCTACGCTGCACAGTGGAGGAGGCTCCATCATGATCTGGAGTGCTTTCTCCTTCAATGAGCTTCAGGTTGTGCATGGGCATCAAACGGCGGCTGGCTATGTGAATATGTTGCATCAGACATCCTTCTTGACTGAGGGCCCTCGTCTGTGTGGTAATGACTGGGTCTTTCAACAGGCCTGACGAAGGACTTCTTCCAGGACAATAACGTTGCACTTCTGGACCATCCTGTGTGTTCCCCTGATCTAAATCCCCTTGAGAATGTTTGGGGATGAATGGCAAGGGAAATTTACATAAACGGACGTCAGTTCCAGACTGTGGATGCCCTTCGTGAAGCCATCTTCACCACATGGAGCAACGTTCCCACCAGCCTCCTAGAAACAGTTGCATCAAGCATGCCGAAACGAGTGTTTGAAGTTATCAACAAGAATGGTGGAGCTACTCACTACTGAGTCCTTTTTTTGACACTTTTAGCTCTTTTGTGGGTATTTTTGGGCTATGTTCTTAAACTTTTGATCAGCTGATGAACAGCCTGTTTGAGTTTAAATGCAGTTTTCAATAAATTGCCAATCTCTGTTTTTTTGTCTCTTGCTCCTTTTTCTTCTTTTGACATTTTGAAGCAATTCTTACAACCTGGTTATGATCCACCAGTGCGAAGTGTGAATACTTGTAATATTTTCCCTGGTCTTAAGATTTTGTTCAGGAGTGTATATCAATATAATTGCCAAAAGTCTAGATCTTTACGAATCATTTGATCATCCACATGCATACACACAAAATTTTATAGATGAATTAGTCGGAATATATTTTTCGTGCCATATCGTACATCTCGTAAAATCAAGACAATGATGGCTTCTAGATCTCAAGGCTGAGCTTTAAAAAAATATATATAAATAAATCATAACTATTTGAACATCAAGATATAGTATATCTGAAAGCAACTATGACTTAAAAAAAAAAAAAAAACAAACGTTTCTGCCCACGATATTAAACAGATACAAAAGATGAATGAATATCAAACATAATCCGCTACACTGCTATTTGGTGCTCTTTTCCTTCTGTTCTTTCTTTTATCACTAATGGCTTTAACAGAGCTAAATATTACGGATGACAATATTATTATGTGTAGAAAATATTTTATTAACATTATGTTTAAATCATCGCTTTGCCTCCTGGAGATTTTTGATGCTTAAAGATATGACTGTTTTCTGACTGTATCCTGTTAAACTTGGAAGTATGCGGTGAATAATTAAAACTTATATAACATAATTTATTATCATTTATTATAAAGTGAAGCTTAATGATGCAGTAGAAAATGAGTATAGGAAAAACATACCCAAATTAATAACTGGAAACTGAAAACATTTTTTTAAATTAAGGAAAACAATGGTTGAGATTCTGATGGTTGCAATGAGTGTTTTGCAGCAGCGGCTGTTAATAACACAGCATCAAACAAACTTAAGTCATGCTTGACTCGTGCTATAAGGCTACTATCTAGTGAGTGACATTGTAACAGGTAACCGAGAGCCTACAAACAAAAGTTATCCAGTATACAGTAGTCTAAGCAGCATATTATGAGCACTTTTGCTGTACTTTTTGTTTTGACCAGATATCATTAACTAGGGTTGCCAGGTTTCATAAAAATTTCCAGCACAACTACAAATCAAAAACCTGAGACCTGGAACTATTCTCAAAAAATTGGACATTGGAAAAAAGAGGACAATGATGTATGGACACTCAGTCATAACCTTCTCCCTCTTTCAATCTTTGCAATATATGTTACAGTAGAAAGGGTTCTGTACATCAGACACACCATTTGCAATTACACCAAACCTTTTTTTAGGAAATGTATTCGATTTAATTCAGACGATTTGCTATAAAGCAAGCTCTTGTTGGCCATTAAGTATTTTAACCGAGCACAATTTGGCAACCCGCTAATTAACAGTCCTGTCTAAGTGCCTCCATCAGTTCAATTTTGAGCACTACAGTACATGTAATAATAATACAGTGGAACCTCAGCATATGAATGCCCTCCCTTATGAATTTTCGCCTGAAGAACTGAAATTTTGC
Organism: Hemibagrus guttatus; assembly: GCA_033459395.1. Taxonomy (NCBI): domain Eukaryota; kingdom Metazoa; phylum Chordata; class Actinopteri; order Siluriformes; family Bagridae; genus Hemibagrus; species Hemibagrus guttatus. The sequence goes on from JAUCMX010000002.1 coordinate 27,665,981, forward strand.
ATCGGAATAGTAAGTTACACGTACGCCCGGGAGCCGTTCAAAAGCCAAACGAAGAAGCGAAGCCAACCGAAGCTAGTTTACAAATTTTACAAATTTTTTCAGTCACTGAAAGCGGTTTCAAAAGAGTCAATCCACGATACCAATGTTGCCTTCGTCATGCGTTCAAAAGGTAGGTGATTTTTTGGGCATTTTTTTGTTGACAGATTGGTGGCGTGGGTTTTCTGTTCTATTTTTAGCCCAAGCTTGCTGGCACGACTTCCTGTGAGGACCCTTGACATGGAATGCTTGCAAAAATATGATTATAGTGTTTGAAATTGGTAATATTGGTAATACTTTTGGGTGGCTGGAACAGATTGTCTGCATTTACATTATTTCTTTTTGGGAAAATTCATATCACGATAAAATGTTCACCTTAAGAGGTCACCTCCTGAACGAATTAAATTCGTATGTCAAGGTTCCGCTGTAACTCTAGCCGCTGATCACACAACATATAGAAAAGCAATCAAACACTGACTTATACAGTCATGTGAAAAAATTAGAACACCCCACAAAAGTCTGTGTTTTTTTGTTTAAGATATGGGCATTTGATCTTCATTTTAACAATAGTGAAAGATTCATGTAATATAACTAAACAAATAAAACCAAAGAAAAGTCTTTTTTAAATGATCTGTAAAATGTCATTTTAAAAAAATCCAAATTCTTGTGAGGAAAAAGTAAGGACACTCGAACATTTATTCGTACTTAAAATGGATAAAATGACCTACAGGTGTATCACATCAGGTGCAAATGATTAGAACATTGTCACAGAGCATTTTGAAGGAGTCTTGCCTTATTTAAACCTCAGACATTTAGCTTGGTTTGCTCTTAGTTGTTGAAGTGAGAGGTATCACCATGGTGAGATCCAAAGAGCTCTCTGAGGTCTTCAGAAAGAAGATCATTGATGCTTATGAGTCTGGTAAGGGATATAAAAAGATCTCAAAAGAATTTGTAATAAGCCATTCCACGGTCCAGAAAATCATTTACAAGTGGAGAACATTTAAAACAACTGCCAACATCCAAGCATCCAGATCAGGCCATCCAAGCAAATTCTCCCCAAGAGCAGACCGCAAGATGCTTAAATACGTCTCCAAAAATATCTCTAAAATATCATCATGGGACCTACAGCAAGCTTTTACTACAGTTTATGCCAAAGTGCATGAATCTACAATCAGAAACAGACTACACAACTTTAATTATTATGGGGGTGTGCAAGTCTACAAAACACGAGGGCAACATGAAGTTTCCCAAAGAACACAGTTTGCCAAAGAAGATGGAGACAAAGGCCAAGACTTCTGGAATAATGTGCTTTGGACAGATGAGTCTAAAATTGAATTATTTAGACAACATAACAGGGCATGTTTGGCGTGAACCAAATACAACATTTCAGCAAATGAACCTCATACCAACTATGAAACATGGAGGTGGAAGTGTTATGGTTTGGGTATGCTTTGCTGCAGCAGGACCTGGCCAGCTCACCATCATAGAATCCATCATGAATTCTACATTGTATCAGAAGGTGCTTGAGGTACATGTAAGACCAAACCCAAACATCACACAGCTGAAAGTATTCTGCATTGAGCAGAGGGGGAAACTTTCTTCCAGTTGATGTCAGAAACTGGTAGATGGCTACAAGAAATGTCTAGGTAAGAAATAATTGAGGTTATTTCAGCCAATGGGGGAAACACTAGCTATTAGGGCATAGAGTGTCCTAACTTTTTCCTCAGGTGAAATATTCATTTTTGTTGATTTCTTTTGTTTAGACCATGAAGAGGGCATTGGTGGCTCAGTGGTAGATTTCTCACCTACCATACGGAAGGCCCGGGTTCGATTCCCAGCCAATGCCCAAACCCCAGCCACTGGATGCAGTATCCCTACAACCCTTACATTTTTCCAGGCTTGGGACTGGCACAGGAAGGGCATCCGGCGTAAAACCTGTGCCAAGTTGTGCGGCCCCGTTGGTCCGCTGTGGCGACCCCAGATAGGGAGCAAGCCGAAAGCCCTTTTTGTTTAGAAACTGAAAACAAAGAGATATTTTGTTGTTTACATGCAATTACACCACTTTCATCTACAGGTACAAATTAACAAATTAAGATCAGAAATTGACATGTTGACATTTCTTAATAAAGAACTGAATATTTAATGGGGTGTCCCAATTTTTTCATATGACTGTATCTGTCAAATGACAATACTTTTTAAAAATCGCTCATCACATAAATATATATATAGTTATTAAGCAGCTGTGAACAAGCCGCTACAAGATTCTTGACGATATTACATAAAACACTCTTGTTAAATGTTAATATATTTTTTTTTAACCTTGCTCTATATTAAAATTCTTATAGGTATCCTATATGATATATTTGATATTTTTATTGGATTTTTTTTATAAGACCATTGGAGAAGTAAACATACTGGTTTAGTCTAGATCTAACACACTACAAATGTCTCTTTGTAGTCCAACAGAAAGAAAGTTTCTCAGATTTTTGGTTTTTTGTTTTGTTTTGGTTGAGGTGGAAAAGTTTGTCAGTAAAGATGAGAAAGTGATGAAAGGGTTTATGAATAAATGATGGCATAAGGCATGTAAGTCACACATTTCAGCAATCCGCCTAGAAATATCTAAACATAATAATTCATGAACAGTTTGGACAGACAAAGATTGATGTAGCTGACCCGGATAAAGTGATTACTGAAGATGAATGAACTACAAACACTGATTCTATCAATTATGCTGCTGTTTTGGAGCGCTTCTCTTTCTGTACGCTGTTTTCATTCCCTAATCACTTTTACATCACCTTCAGGACTTCCGAATGACCAACATTTTAAGGAAAAATTTTATTTTCTCTATTTGCTTTTAAAAAAAAAAGGGTTTTTATATCAAATGGAACAACTGATATTGAACAGAAACCAAACTATTTATTGATTCTTATACAAATGGTATCAGTGAGTTAGCCCAGGCCTGACCTGGTCTAGCTTTGGATTTCTTAACAAATAAACACACAAGGGTGAGCGCAAAAGGTTATGTTTATCAGTTAGCATAGAAACTTTTGGCCTCTGCCTTTTGTCTCTTTTAAAAGCGTATTGAGCCGTGTGTATGTAACACGTGTTGTAAGCATATTCCTCCCAGCAGGCAACTCCTCGCCTCTGCGAGGAGTTAAGAGGCAAACTGTAAAGAGAAACCTCTGTGGGGGGGCATTCTGCTGCCCTGCCAGAGCCGTGGACCTTCTCCAGCACTGGCACAACTCATTCTACACCAAATGAGCTGTCAAATATTCAGCACAGAAAACTGAGCCAAATCTAGTCTGACCAAATGCCACTGGATAAATGAAAGTGCCAAGTGAAATACCACAGGAACACATTCCACCATGCTGACCGGATTCTCGGTCTGGGGAAGGATAAGGGTCAGTCAAGCGGACAGCTACAATCTATAAGCAGAGTATCACAAGTACGCGTACAAAAAAAAACTGCCTTGGGGAACAGAGGACTTCTCAGGGTTGTTGAACTTTAGTGTGAAATTTAGCAAGCAGAACAGAAGCATGTGAATGATTTAACGATTTATTTCCTCGCCGATTTTGTCGCAAAAAGGAATCAGATGACGATGAGGCTCGTGTTTAGACGCTGCGAGTGAATTTTACCTCAGAGACTGAAGTAGATGAGGCTGATATACAAAATGTTTTCCGTTCTGAACTTATAAGTCTAAAGCTTTTCAGAAATATACTGTATATACACTATATGGCCAAAAGTATTTGGACACATCACCTTACCACAAAGACAAAAGCACACAATTGTATAGATTTACATTTCTGGCATTTGTCAGACGTCCTTATCAGAGCAACTTACATTTTATCTCATTTTATACAACTGAGGGTTAAGGGCCTTGCTCAGAGGTCCAGCACTGGCAGCTTGGTGGACCTGGGATTCAAACTCACAACTTTCTGATCAGTACCTCAGCTACCACATAGGATACCTTTTTATGTTTTAGCATAACAGTTTCCCCTTCACTGGAATTCAGAGACCCAAACCTGCTTCATGAAGACACAAAGACATGGAAGCGGCTATAGCTCAAGTGGTTAAGGCTCTGGGTCGTTGACCGCCAAGCTGCCACTGTTGGGCCCTTGAGCAAGCCCTCTAACCCACCCTGCTCCAGGGGCGCTGTATCATGGCTGACCTTGTGCTCTGACCCCAACCCCCAGGGATGGGATATGCGAAGAAAGAATTTCACTGTGCAGTAATGTATATGTGACAAATAAAGGCAACTTAACTTAACCCAACACTTAACTGACCTCAACACTACTGAACTAGTGAGCATCAGTGGAAAAACAACTCCAAGCAACCAGCTGAGAACCTGAGCTTACATCATGCAACTGTATTATAAGATTAACAAGAGCAAGCCCTCTCCAGATGTGTCAGATGTTGCACATAGTAATTTCAGCTCTATAACAGAAAACTGTAGTAAAACATATTTGACCACAAATTAACTGACTTTTTTGTAGTGTGTTACTTTTTTAAAAACAGAAAGCATATTCTATGTTTTTGCTCTTGATTTCAATTTCCACAGTCAGATTCAGACAGACTTTTTTTTTTTTTTGCCAACTTTATATCCTGTTGAATTTAGACACTTCAACAGTTTTTAAGCCACAGCTACACTGGAATTTCCTCACTAAGCAGTTCTGATGGCTGTGATTTGTGTGTCATGTGTCACAAGCAAAGCAACAGTGTGAAACAGTTGATGAAACCACTAATTAACAATGCCACCATTTTACTTACAGTCTAAAGAACACACAATCCCACCTGCATGTTTTGTACTGGCTTATAAGAGTGTGGCTCATGAATACACATGTCCAAGTTCAACTCTGTGAATTCGATGAAAGTAAAAGCACATCTCACACACCCCACGTCTTTGCCCCTTATAATGAATTGGCTTTAATGCCAGTAGAATTTTTAGAGCTTTAGAAAAAGATGTGATGCCAAAATGGGGGCAGCAAGAGGTCAGAAATGGTAAATACTACAGCTGAATCATTGATGTCTGATTTTTAGCTGTACATATTTCCACCAATCACCAGCATGCACCTGCTGAATGTCAGCGTCTCCACTCATATTCCTCGGCATAACAAATTACAAGCAAAGGACAAGCAGTTGTTTTTCGTCAACCCAGAATCAAGGCCTACACAGCGCTCATGGAGTAAAGCCGGTGAAGTTATTCGGAAGCAGGTCTTCTCAGTACTATTTAAGCCTGTGGCCTTGCCGTGGATTTGAGTGCTCTTTAATTGATCCCACAGGTAGAGCTAGAGAGCCTGTCACCTTTCAAATGAGGCACTAAGGGATCCGGAAAGCAGAAGAACAAATGAAGCTTCTACATCCTCACATGTGTATAAAAAAAAAAAAAAAAAAAAAAAAAAAAAAAAAGAAATAACTTTACAATTGGCTTACTGATTATCATTTAGCTCTGCAATGTTCTCATAATGGAGATGCAGAAAACTACCCGTGGCTGTTGTGTACCCAAGACAACACTGTGAAATAAGAACAAAATTTAATCCCGGTAATGGTAAAAAAAAAAAGGCAGGATTAATACAACCTATTATCTTGATATCAGTAAATACAGGTGTATAGTATGATGAGGTTTTTTTTTAATGCAAACTATAGACACAGACTAAGCAGTTACACAATTATTGTGCAAGTGCAGATCAATATACAATCAAATAAACAAAGTGAACATAGCTAAAGAAAAGTTGCTTTCGGCTGCTGCCTGTTAGGGGTCGCCACAGCAGACCAACTGGTCTGCACAACAACTTGGCAAATGTTTTACGCCGAATGCCCTTCCTGACGCAACCCTCCCATTTTTCCGGGCTTGGGGCCGGCACTGCATCCAGTGGCTGGGAATCGAGCCCTGGCCTTCCGCATGATAGGCGAGAAACCTACCACTGAGCCACCAATGCCCCTTGAACATAGCTAAAGAAAAAAGTTTAATAAGTAATCTGAATGGGATAATATTTTTTTAAAAATAACTAAAGAAATAACGCTGGTCAAGGACGCTTGTCTCGTTTTTTTCCTGTATGAAGCAGTCATAATTATGACAGAACTAAAACTTATTGCATAACCTCGCAAAGCCTCGCTTTAATGCAGGCTGTTTGTCTGGATTTTACAATTTCTCAAAAGAGAAAACAGAACCCTCCAAAAGCTTACAATTATATGTTTGCACAATATTACAATATCCCTCTCTGATTTAGGGAGGTCTCAATATTAAAATGGCAGATCCGATCAGTCAGCCAAGGCTGTTGCTAGAAGGAATATTGGCTGGAGAATAATCAGCAAAGCTCGGTACCTTTTTAGGAGCAATGTGAAATCCATCAATCTAAAGTTCAGCCATTTGGTCTAAAGCCAAAGCAAAATGTTTGGTGCAAAGCAAATACAGCCCAGCATTCAGATCCTGTGATCAAGCGTGGTGGTGGGGGCATCTCACTCTACGGTTGCTTTTCACCAGGAGGAACTGGTATTACTGTCACAGAAAAAAAAGGGTGGAGCCAAATATCAGCAAATTGTTGAGGAGACCCTTTTCCAGTCAGTCATCTGCATTTAGGGAGAGGAAGTCAAAGCACTGGGTAAAAAATGACACAGGAATGACCTTGGGAGGAAAAAAAATATATAGTTTGTGTTTTGGAATTGCAGAGTCAAAGACCAGACTTTAAATTTTCAATTGAAAATCTGGGGCATGACCTGAAAACTGATGTTCACCATCATTTGGCAGATAGAAAAATATGAATCAAGGAAAGCTGAAAAATGTAAAACGTGTAGAGCTTGCAGAGAATCTGAAATAGGCTGTAAAAGGACAATCCACACTGGAGGGGAAATAAAAAAAGAAAAAATAAATCAGAAATATTACATTCACATTAGAAATGAAAAATAATTCAGAAGATAACTAAATAATAATAATAATAATAAAAAAAGGCTGATTAAATTTGATGGATGCCGAAGGAAAAAAAATCACTGGTGGAGGGGAGGGTAGGGAAGGGGGTGAATACATTTTGGTGGCAACATCCATCATTTAAAGTGTTAAAATAAATAAATAAATAAATAAATAAATAAATAAATAAATAAATAAATAAAGAATGCAAGACAAGATGTATTCAAATGGGATTAAAATCCTACAGTAGTGGTAATACTCTGGTAATAATTACATTTCTACATCTCCTCATGTGAACTTCAATGCAGTATGAATAGAGTTTAAGTACAACAAGCATGAAAACATATAAAGGTTATAAAGGGCAACTGTGCAAATGTAATAATAATCAGTAGCTGGATGATGTGCTAGTGCGTGACATATAACCTGCTGTGAGCACAGGTTAGCTACTGATCAGCAGTCTGCAGATGTGGAATAGGTCTTCAGTGTAACATACACCAGCCTAGTGATTACAGTCTGGTGGAATGTATAGGTGTGTGATGCCTGCAATCTCTTCTTAGAAACTTTTCTTTAATCTGGAAGCCTGGGATTGTATGACCAAGTAGCTTGTCCAGATGGTAATAGGTCAGAGAAGCTGTGGCTGAGGTGTGTGATTATGTGATTCTGAGATTATTCCTCACACACACACACTCTCATTGTATTGGTATGAGAGCAGCCCCTGTGAGGAACTGGTCTGTTCTCACCATGATCATCACAGTATGATCTATGCTTCTGTAGAAGTTGGAAAGGAGCCTGCGAGACTGATTGACTTTCTTTGTCCTGCTAAGAAATTGGAGATATGATTAACACGTTATTTTCCCCGAGACTTAAAACTGAGCCTTATATAAACGGTTCGTGCTAGAAATGATATGAAATGGCATCTAATGTCTGCAGACGTTTTCCATAATACGATGATTCTTATAAGATAACACTTTTCATTAACTCTACACTGTAAGAAAAAGTCCCGTAAAATTTACGGTAAAAAAACAGCAGCTGTGGGTGCCAGAAAAAAGTACTTGAGTAAAAGAAATTTTGTGAATTTAAACAAGAACACACCTGGAACTGGTATTAAAAGCAAATACACGTTTTATTTTAATGCCACAAACATAGTAAATACATACTTTGGACAACCATCTTCTCCTTAAAACAGCAGTAAAACAATGTATTCCATGTTGGCTTCAACTTGCAGAACATTTAAAATGATTACAATCTTTACCAGAAAGCAACACATTCAATAACCTGAAGAAGACCACACACCATTCTATTAACAAAATGGATTAATCATGAACCAAATGCTTGGAAAGTATAAACATACAGCTTTTTTACAATCTCAGATGCACAAAACAAAACTTCCTACAGGAAGTTATTTATACATTAAATGTAGAAATTATTTTACTCCATTCAAGATGTATTAAACCTGCTTTCTTCATCAGTAGAGAAAGTAAAATTAATCTCAATCTACCTTAATCTTATTAATCAACCTTAACATTCCTAAAAAATTTTTTTTTGTTCTGATGTACATCCTGGATGGCCTATGGATAAGTAAATCATCAGTTATGTAAAGTGAACTACCCTTTTAACACTCTAGAAATTCCTTTTTCAAACAGAAAGTCAAACAAGGAAAAAAAAAGTTTTATGTAGAGATTGTTAAAACATCTAAATATTAATGAAAATGTGACATTTTATTTTAGGTACTCACAATGTTTTGTTGGCTGCTCAAATCATTAATGGTATAGTGCAAAACAGTATTTAGGCAAAAAATAGCTTCCTAAGAGTACAGCTCTCACATTTAAGTCGTTTTCAACATTAAAAGTTCAAGCATTTTCCAGTGTAAATCCAGATAACTGAAATTTGAAAAGCAATATCAGTGCCAACGTAATCTTCAGACAGCTGTAAAAAAAAATAAATAAATAAATAAATAAAAATTCTGTCCAACCTTAATTTGCCCTTCATTCACGATCAGCAAGGTCTGCTATGAGTGTAAGGACACTGCTAGCTGTTTTTTGTTTTTTCTCGACTCAACTTTGGTGCCTTTCTCTGGGTTTATGCTGAAGAAGCACATGAAAAAGAGAAAGTAATGACTGAATTTGTTGCTCACAAATATAGAGGTTAGTTCACCAAAAATTTAATTCTGTCATCATTTACTCCCCCTCAAGGTGTTCCAAACCTGTAAGAGTTTCCTTCTTCAGATGAAGATAAAAGACATTTTGAAGAATGTGGGTAACCAAACAGTTCCTGGATCCCATCGACTTCCATATTCATTCATTCATTGTCTACCGCTTATCCGATCTGTACTCGGGTCACGGGAAGCCTGTGCCTATCTCAGGCGTCATTGGGCATCAAGGCAGGATACACCCTGGACGGAGTGCCAACCCATCGCAGGGTACACACACTCTCTCATTCACTCACACAATCACACACTACAGACAATTTAGATGCCAATCAACTTACCACGCATGTCTTTGGACTGGGGGAGGAAACCGGAGTACCCGGAGGAAACCCCCAAGGCACGGGGAGAACATGCAAACTCCACACACACGGCGGAGGCGGGAATCAAACCCCCAACCCTGGAGGTGTGAGGCAAACGTGCTAACCACTAAACCACCGTGCCCCCCCCCGACTTCCATATTATGAGCAAAAAAATTACTATGGAAGTCGATGGAGACTAGAAACTGCCTAGTTAGCGATATTTTTCAAATTGTATTTTGTGTTTAGCTGAAGAAATTCATACAGTTTTGGAACCACTTGAGGGGGAGTAAATGACAGAATTTTCATTTTTGGGTTAACTATACCTTTAACCACAACAAAACATTTGTAGAGAGTATTACTGTAAACAAAGTCATTTATTATTCAACTTTTATGGAAATCAGCATTGCAACATTCTTGAAAATATATCCTTTGTGACCTGCAGAAGTCAGAATGGGTTTTGAATGTCATTATTTTTTCACCGTGTAATCAATGTTCCATTTTTGGATGAACATTTCTGTAACACATTTACAATAAGGTATCAGTTGTTAACTTAAGTTAACAACTTCAGTGAAAGGGTTAGTACACCCAAAAATGAAAATATTAAATTATGCTCTTTTGCACAAACAAAGCAACCACGACACTTCATAAATTGAGGTGAATCCACTGAACACCTTTTACAAAGAAGGGTAAAACAACAATGTCAGATGATTTTGAAGTTGGAGGAGAAAATGAGATCATGTTTTTCACCCAATCCTACCTTTTTGAACCGGAGTACACAGACGAAGAAATAACCGCGCATGACCTTTCCAACATGATTATGTAAGGTGTAATCTTATAATGCAAAACAAGTATTTGTAGTATATCAGTTTAATTTTCTTTTTTAGAAAACGATCAATCGTTTCGCTAGATAAGATCCTTATTTCTCAGCTGGGATCATGTAGAGCCCTTTGAAGCTGCATTGAAACTGTAATTTGGACCTTCAACCCGCTGGTCCCCATTGAAGTCCACTATATGGAGATAAATCCTGGAATGTTTTACCTTAATGTCTTTGTGACTGAAGAAAGAAAGACATGAACACCTTAGATGTCATGGGGATGAGTAAATTAAAAGTACATTTTTATTTATACCCTTTATTTTAGGTGAACTAATCCTTTAATGACAGAATTTTTGGGTGAACTAACCCTTGACTAACATGAACTAAGATTGAACAATACTTCTACAGAATTTATTAATCTTTCAACATTAGTGATCTAATATGAATAAGCAATGAACGACTGTATTTTTCGAACAAAAACAAAGATTAAACTGTTACAAATGTAATTCCTATTCTTAGTTCATTTTAGTGAATACATTACCTAATGTTATCAAATGAGACCTTACTGTAAAGTGCAATTCTGTGTAAAAGAATACAATTTTGTAAAAGAATACAATTGTTTTTTACAATTTTGTGTAGTAACTGCCAAACATCATGCACATTGCTGCGATGAATGTAGAAATGTGCTGAGTTGTAATCTTTTGGTCGATGCTCAGCATGAACAGTTTTGATGTGTAGCTGGAAGAGCCTACAGACAAAAACAATTAAATGCTTTTGGCCTTAATATATATTTTGGAGCTTTAATCTCTCTGCTGACTTTCACAACAAGCCATTCTGTCAATGTAACTGTGAGTGAACTGTAACAGTTGCTTTCGGGGTCGCCACAGCAGACCCACCGGTCCGCCCAACAACTTGGCACAGGTTTTAAATAACTTCATTAAAGAGATAGTTCACCCAAAAATGAAAATTGTCATTAATTACTCACCCTCATGTCGTTCCAATCCCGTAAGATCGTTGTTCATCTTCGGAACACAAATGAAGATAATTATGATGAAATCTGAGAGCTCTCTGACCCTCCATAGACAGGAAGGGTTCTACCACGGTCAAGGCAGAGAAACATAGTAAGGACATAGGTAAAACAGTCCACGTGACATCAGTGGTTTAACCGTAATTTTACGAAGCTAAGAGAATACTTTTTGCACACAAAGAACACAAAAATAATGACTTTATTTAACAATTCTTCTCCTCCGCATCACCCTAGCACTGTCGAGAGAGTATCACAATGCATGCGTGTGGTGCTGCTGGTGTCTTGCTCGTGCCTTGTTTACTTGCAGAGGAGAACACGCACACATTGTGGTGCTCTCCAAAATTATGCTAGGGTGACGCAAGTTTGAGTAAATGACAGAATTTTCAAATTTGGGTGAACAATTCTTTAAATTTTAAAATATGACACTAAATTTTATTCATTCAAACGTACCACAGACAATGATGCAGGGTGTTGTTGGTAACTTGTCTACCTCCACATCTTCAACAAGGCAAGAGTCTTCCACATATGAAACATCACCTCTTCCTTTTCATCAAAGTAGGCAAGCAGAAGCAGCACCACATCTTTCAAATCTTCACTGCATCCCTCAGTTTGACACCTCATAACACCTAGTTTTGCAGCAGTTTGCTGTACTTTAGTCTTCTTTTCTGCACCAACTGTTTTAAGAAAGTTCAGGAGCCACTGTCCCTTTTTATCCAAGCTTTTAAGGAACATCTCCTTCAGATCAATTCCAGTTAGCTGCTTGAAGTGTACGCACATACCAATCTCTTGAAATAGAAAAGGCCAGTTCTCACAAAGCTGTTGTATGCTTGCTCCATTGTTTATGTCTTTGCACTGAGAGAAGCATGTTGCTTTCAGAAGGTTGCTAACTTCTTCTGGGTCAGCATTTGTTGTTTTAGACTTGATCTTCATCCTTTCTTGTTTATCCAGCTGGCTCTCTTTAGTCTCATTGAGCGGCATTAATTTAAAATCCCAATTCACACAGCCGTACGTGTCTTGAACCACTGCCTTTCTTTCAGCAGGAATCTCCTCTGTGTCAGAGTCTTCTGTTCTGCTGCGTTTTCTGATTTTCGGTACATTGAGTCTCTTCACATTTTCTATGCGATTCTGAATCTGCTTGACCAGCGAGTGATACCCTGATCCAACTATATCACCTTCGATAACATCCTGCAAGGATGCAGGGTATTTGGCCACCATCTTTTTGGCAATGGCTGTAGAGCTTTGTTTACTGGGACAGTCACATACCTTCATAATTTCAGACACGACAATTCTTACCATATCTCGTCGCAATCTTGGGCTTGGTCTTTTCTTCCTTTCTAAACATTGAGTCAATGCTTCTGGAAACTTCTGCCATGGTATTTCAAAATTGTCAGCCCAGTCTAAAGCAACTGTGGAAGCCTTGCCACATGATGGGGATGATGAACATGAAGATGAACGAGTGCCACTGCTGCTCTCTCTAGAACTTGACAAGCTATCAGCACTTTGTTCTAAAAAGACAAAGGTAAAAAAAAAAATACAATTATTTGATCATTCATGAAACCAGGTTTTAAGAACACTTACACTCTTATACATTATGAAATCATAAGATGAAATGTACTTACTGATCTGGCTCCAGGCAGATACAAGTTTTCTGGCCTGAATGGGTCGTAATACTGGCAAGAGATCTGCTTCCTGAACATATTGAAAATCTTCAGGTGATGTTACTCCAAGTGAGTTCAGTGTCTCCACAACTGATTGCAGCACCGAGGATGAAATATCTTTGAGTAACTCAGCAATTGCACTGGTTACATTGCTTTGCTCTGATTCATTCATGACTAAAACAAAGAAAAATAATCAATTTGGTGTCTCTAATATTTATTTAAAATATAGTTGGCCCAAAAATGAAATTCTGTTATCATTTACACACCATCAAACTGTTACAAACCCGTATGAGTTCCTCTCTTATTCTGAACATAAAAGGTATTTTCCAAAAAAAAAAAAAAGAAAGAAAAAAGAATAATATAACCAGTTACTGGTGCCCAGTGACTTTTAAAGTATTCGTTCTTAGTACATTTGATTATACACATTCTTCAAAATATCTTCTTTTATGTTCAACAGAAAGAAACTCTCACAGGTTTGTAAAAGCTTGATGTTGTGTAAATGATGACAGAAATTTCATTTTTTGGTCAACTATACCTTCAAAATGTGGGGTGTATTCAGCTGTGCAAACAAGCAGTGAAATATTATGATGCAAAAAATATCAGTTTGGTTTGTATTATTTTAGTTTTAGCATCGATTATCAATACAATCCAATGTTATAACAATGCAAGACTTGTACTGACCTAATCAAACACTATGCTGTGTTTCAGTGGAACTACCCTACATCCTTGCAACATGTAAGATGCCAATGGGTAATAGTCAGGCAAGCTGTCAATGTTCAGACACTGAACCCTTTCGCTGGTGTTTCTTAGAGAGTACAAATGATACTCAGGAAGAAAATCTGCTATAAACACCCTGGTCAGCAAATCAGCACGATCCTCTGTGATAAACATGAGCAAAAGTTCACCAAACTCCACTGTCTCCTCATTTCTAATGACAAACAGTTGGCCCTTTTTGTATACAGTTCCTTTATACTGTATTTCCACAGAAACCCTCATTTCTGTTTCACTGAAGCTGAACTGACTGACTGCATCTTTGACAGTTTCACTGTAAAGCTCAGAATAAAATGGAAAACTATCTTTCAGTTGCAAGAATGGGGGACAAAACCCAGCTGTCAAATAAGCCTGAAACAACTGATGCCTTTCAAAAAGGGTGCGACACAAATTTTTAAAATTCTTCAAATATCTGGTACATCTTTTAAAGTAACTATGCTTACTTTCAAAACTCATTGTCCATAATCTAATCAATGGACCAAATTTGAGTATCAGACCTGGATAATGTCACATGTAATGATGTTTTGGTTTTAGATTTACTTCCAGAAAGGCTGATTTTCTAGACTCCAAGTACTCTTGGATAAGAACATCCAAATAAGCTACCTGTGACACTGAAATTTTCTGAGCACAAATCAGTTCAACAATGTCCTTTAGCTGTAGAGTTAATTGCCAAACCTCATCTGTAGGATCCGACACTCTATCACCAAGTATAACAGGTAGAAGGCGTAAAAAATTCCAATTTTGAATGGCCTGACCTGCCAGCTTAGGTCCATGAGAATTGACCTCACAAGGTTTTGTGAACACATCAGAGCCATTATATTTGAACTGCCTGATTCAACGGTTAAGAATTGGGTAAGTGAACCACTTCTTCTTAAAAAAGTACTTGATGTAAAGAGCAACATCATAAGACAACACGCCTTCAAAAATGTCGTGACCTAGGCAAGGTGGCAAGCCAGGTTGGCACACTTTAAAGTTCTTCAAAGAATTGAAAACTCAATCGAACTTTATGCCTTGAACTGTTTCATTTTCTGTCTGTAATTGGTGCGTAGCGGACCACATAAATTTAGGTCAACACTCTGGAATTCTTCTTTAGTAATTAGACAGTACCTGCAAAAATAGCTGGACTGACTAAAATTTTCAGTGAATCCACCAGTACAGTAAACTGTCAACAGCAATGCAGTAAAGAGTGCCTTTTATAACAGACTGATCTGACAAAGTAATTCCATTTTCCTCAAGGTCTTTCAGGTCTGCTAGTATCTCAGAGAAAACACTTTCATGGCCAAAGTCTTTAAAGTCTTTCTCTCTGCACAACATAACCAGCTGCATATGTTCTGTGTTTGACCTGAGATGAGCTGGCAAATTAACAAGAGAGAGGTATACAGCCAAAACTTTGTGTTTTTTTCGTGCAGACGCTAAAGGGTTAACCACCTCAAAAGCATCCTGATAGAGCAGTAGCTGGAGGCTTGGACTGTCTTGAGAGAAATCCCTGCACTTCAGTATTTGGCCATCTGTGCAATCAGAAAGTACATCAGTAGAGGTTTTTTCAGGCAAGTGCATGGAAATGCAATTCCTCCAAAAATCTGAATTTAACAGACACTTCAATGTGTTTTTCACAGGTACATAGTATGCAAACTGCTTTGTCCAATTCTCATCTCTACCTAAAAGTATTCTTTTTGGTTCAACATATTTGAATACTTTTTTAAAGGTCTGACTTCTTGAATACTCTGTTCGCATAGGTCCTTTATGACACACAGAAAACAAGTCTGCTTCCTTCACAGCAGCAAAGATTTGAGAAATTGTCTCATTGGGTAACGACAAATTCTGCAAAAGTGAATGTAGCTTACTAAAAGTATATGTCTGTCCCAATTCATGGATATTTTGGATCTCACCTACAATATTTTGTATTGTAGAAGCTGGGAGAAGAAACTGTCCCTGTAATTTCAGATAAAACAGGCTAACATTTCTCAAATACAAATCGTCAAAATTTTGAATCAAGCCCATTTCACTTACTTCTGACTCATCTGTATTTGAATCCAGGTCAGCAGGACATTGCTCAGTTGAAACAGCTGGTATCTTTGATGCAGCAGGCCGATGTGAATCACTAATGCTGTTAACTGAGGTTCGTTGCGATGCAGTCTGCAGTGCAGAACATACTCCCTCAGACTTTGCACTGTTAAACAACAAAAGCAGCAAGGGTACATTTTAATGCATGTTTAAAACTTACTCATAGTGAACTAAACTAATAACCAATGCGAGATATCATTCAAACATGAAGCCAACAGGTCCGCGTTATGTGAGTTACAGTGTGTTAAAGATATGAAAATTAAATAAATGCTTTACATCACAAAAGCTGTATTCAAATAATTAAAACAATTATTAAACTTTAACTTTGCAGAATGAGTTCATTTGTGGTCACCAGACCGACTTCGGGAAGAAAAAATAATAATTTCAGCAGCTTGCCGAGGTTGAACCGTTGTTTGCTGTTCCAGAGAAAAACCGCCAATTGAAAGGGCAAAAGGTGCCAAGGCGCCGGCGCATGTGATGCAATGTCTTGAGCGCTGATTGGACAAGTCAAAAGGCAATAACTTTAAAACACAAAATGCTTGTTAAAAATATGGTTTCTTTACATTATGCAGCGTAATGGCACATATTGGACAACCGAAAAGCTGAAAAGCCGAAAAAAAATTAAGACTGAGCTTCCAAACAAAAACCAAAAATATTTTTCAACATAGACTCTTAGGCCTATATATATATATATATATATATATATATATATATATATATATATATATATATATATAATAATATATATATATATATATATATATATATATATTTTGTTACGGCCGGCGGTGTCCGGCTGGATATAACAGACCCAACGCGAAGCTTCCGTGAACAAAAAGGGGTTTATTAAACATCAAACACGAGACATGAACAGAACATGGAACAGAAACCGCGACGCCACATCGGCCTACATACAAACGAGGACTAGCAAATAATGATGACACAGACAGGACTATAAATGGAGAACATAATCAGGGAAACATTGGGAACAGGTGATCAGGGGCAGGAACACACATTAGGCGAGGGCGGGGCTTAAACACACACATGGCCAAAACATAAACAAACATAAACAGACATGACAACCCCTACTGAGGGCCCCCTAGTGGTTCACCCTCAGCCCTGCTACCCGTAACATATATATATATATATATATATATATTTAGAGAGAGAGAGAGAGAGAGAGAGAGAGAGAGAGAGAGAGAGAGAGAGAGAGAGAGAGAGCGATCATGAACACACTTCAAGTTAAGTCCTCTCTGAATCTACAGGAGTCTAAAGGAGTAAAATCTAAATGATCATTCATTCATTCATTCATTCATTCATTCATTGTCTGCCGCTTATCCGATCTATTCTCGGGTCACGGAGAGCCTGTGCCTATCTCAGGCGTCATTGGGCATCAAGGCAGAATACACCCTGGACGGAGTGCCAACCCATCGCAGGGCACACACACACTCTCATTCACTCAAGCAATCACACACTACAGACAATTTAGAGATGCCAATCAACCTACAATGCATGTCTTTGGACCGGGGGAGGAAACCGGAGTACCCGGAGGAAACCCCCGAGGCATGGGGAGAACATGCAAACTCCACACACACATGGCGGAGGCGGGAATCGAACCCCCAAACCTGGAGGTGTGAGGCAAACGTCCAACCACTAAGCCTATATCATTGTGATTTATTGTAAAAAAACAAAACAAACAAAAAAAAAAAAACAGAAGGGTAAAAAGTTCTGACAGCATGCATTTGTAGTAAACAGTGATTTACTATTAAGTGATTTTGTGTACTTTACTGAACTTTGTGTACTTTACTTAACAATTTAACGTTGTTTTATGGGTTTTATACTAAAATAATGCAGTTTTTAAAAAGCAATAATGCAAAAGTATCACATTTTGTTGTATTTACATTAACAGTATTTAACTGTTAATTACACAGTAAGTTCATGTTTTACCATTTACAGTTTTTTACCGTTGCTACGTTACAATATTTCACCGTTAAAACTAAGGACATTTTTTTACAGTGTAGGGTTTAAAAAGGGGAAAAAAAGGACATTCATCTCGGTTGCTGTAACCACTGCAGCAGCTGTATTCACAGATGATATTGCAGCATTAATGCAATGCTACTAATGCTGAAGCTCAGTGTTTGGCCATATCTGGCTGCTTCCCTGAACTACAGGCTGCTTTATGCAGAGAGCTGGCTCAGTCAGAATACATTATATCCTCAATTACATCCTGTCCGGGTCGCCGTGGCCATGCACCGTAATGGCTAACGCTAATAGGTTTTCACTGCTTATGGAGGTCATTATTAATCATATTTAGCCAAGGACATTAATTTTCTCCTTATGTTTATACAAAAAAAAAAAAAAAACCTTTCTTACTCTGGTTAATACAACGTTGCACAATAAAATGGATTTTTCCTGGTGTACGTTTGTCTGTGTATATAACTATATATATAAATAGTTATCTAATCACTGAAGAAACACTGAGATATCTTTAGATAATGGTACCACAAGGGCTAGTTTTAGTATTTCACAAACTGCTGATCTCAGTATCTAAAGTTTATAAATAATTGTACAACCAAAAACACTGCGTGAGGAAAATTCTCAGAGATGAAACAGTTTCTGAGAGGTTAGAAAGAGAGGTTAGAGGAAAACGATCAGATTGGTTCCTGACAGCTTCAGAGCTTCAGATACTTGTTCTTGCCTAACTGAACTGGAATCTAATAGGGTCTTCTGCTGTTGTAGCCGATCTGCCATAAGTATCAATGCTGTATGTATGCTGAGATGCTTTCCTGCTTACCACGGTTATAAAGAGCAATTATTTTGAGTTACTATAGAATTCTTGTCAGCTCAGATCAGTCTGTTCAAATGAATGTGTACAGATAATCCTAATAAAGTATACAGTGAGTGTATTTTAACATACTTCAGAAAATCACTGACAGTAAAAACAGATGCCCTTTTTTATCTCACGTCAGTGACATGAGCTCAGAGCAATCATGCATTTACTGATCAGTAAAGAAATAAATGGAGGAGAGCTCTCCTCCTTAGGAACAGCAGTTTTTTTTTCGTTTTTTTTTTAATCTTCTTATCCAGCCACAATATAACAAGGCTTTTTAAGCTGCTCTAATTGACCTGCCCTTTGGAGCTCTTTCTCTGAGCTTTTTGCCAATGCCACGGCTGCCATTTTATCCCATTAGTCCTCAGTCCAGACTGCTATTTCTAAGCTTGACTATACAGCAAGACCAAAAACAAGCCTCAAATATAAGTATTATTTTTCTCTTTTTTTTTTTTATCATTTTATTATTTTTTCCCCTCTTTTCCAATGTCCTGAATGGACTATTAAATGGTAAAACATGTGGTACTGGTAAAGCAATGCTATGCCACAAACAATTTATTACATACATTACAGCTTGGCTTTTTGAAGGAATGCTTTTATTGCCATGTATACAAGTACAAATTTTCCACATACCCTCGCTATTCAGGAAACTGAAGTCAGAGCTCAGGGGTCAGCCATGACAGAGACATAAAGATTGAACAAAATGAACGAATAAATAAATAAACAGCTAACAGTTATAATATGGCATAGTGTATACCATGTTTGTAATGCAAAATCTTACGCTTGCACTAGCAAACCTCACAACACAAGGTTATGTGAGTTCCCTTAACGTGAATTCTTGTCATGAAATCTTACAGCAAAAACAAAAGCTTGCAGTGGAGGGGTGCCATAACTTTCCAAGGATGGCACTTTTGTCTTTTCATTGATCTTACTAAATAGTTTAATAGCAGTATCGCAGCAAGAATCATCTTCTCCAGTGTCAAAATAAATTGGATGAATGGAAGTGCGTGGACACAATCGCTTCTTCAGGAGACACTGAAGGCTCCTGATTTAATAAAGTGTCAATCTGAAATTATTTGGAGTGGTACAAAATGAGATACAAACTTTCTGTCTAATCAGATTCTGTAGATGCAATTTCAAGTCAATTAAGGTAAAAAAAATAAATGGATTTGGAGTTAAAGAGCCAGTGAAGCGGTTAACATATTTTCTATATGTGTAGTCAATTAATTTAGCAACAAATTACATCACCAGGTTTATTCCCTGCAAAGTAGCTAGCTATTTCAGGCTGTGAGCTGAACAGTAAACAGATTGTGTGTTTTTTGGGGGGGTTTTTTTAATGGTAATCCATGCATAAAAGATGATGAGTTGAATCCAATGTGGACCTGCTCTTCTTTTTTTTTGTTGTTGTTAAGTGTGTATTCTTGTAAGTGCACGCTTTGTGGATTTCGTTGAGCAGGAAGTGAGCTCGAGATCTGGAGCAGAAGCACTATGTTTATTCCCATAATACAAGCAAGCACTTATCTCCCTATTGTTTCCATTTGTCTTCAAGATTGCTGCACATTTAGAGCGCACACTTTCCAGGAACACTACACCTGCCTCAATTTCCAATCTATCACCAAAACATGCTAAAATACCTCAGTGATTTAAAAATAAGAGGAGGGAAACGAAGAAACAGCAACGCACTGCGTATCAATCCGTTCAATTCGATAGTAAACATTGCAAATATGAGGAATAGGGGATAAGGGGATGAGGGTCAAAAGGCCAGGAATTTTTTTTTTTGCTACAACACCAACCTTCTGAGCTTTATGAAAAATACATGTGACCTGCTTGGCAAACAAGAGTGATTGTGTTCATGGCTGGTGGCATGGAGGGGAAAAGTGAAAATAAAACCAGCCTTAGGAAGAGAGGGAAAAACTCCATCCTGTTCTAAATAAATGTTTCTTGAAAATTCTATAGTAGAAAAACAAAGCGGAGATGGAATAAAAAAAAGTGGGGTTGTGGAAAAGAGATGGGGAAAAAACAAGAATAAGGGAGTATGTGACCAGTTGGGAGGGGAGCAGTGATGAAAAATAGCTTGCTTCAAGACACAGCACAAGTCAAGTCCTTGCGGGTTTGATTGCTCGGGGCTTAATTAGCCTTGGAGAAGCGTGGCGAGCAACTTGTCATGTTGCAATATTTTTTGCTGCGACACTAACCTCATGGAGAGCTATTCAATCATTCCAAAGCCAAAATCTCTCTCTCTCTCTCTCTCTCTCTCTCTCTCTCTCTCTCTCTCTCTCTCTCTCTCTATAACATCATTAATGAATCATGTTGCATCCTGTTCAAGAGACAGTGACAAGTCAAACAGACACACACCTCTAATAAACACAAATGAAAAAAAAATTTTTTTAAATAAACACGAAGTGTGTCGTGTGTGTTATGTCATGAGCGTCGGCCTTCTAACACCGTGGGGACATGGCTGAGAGAGTGAAGGACAAGCCCACATTAATACGCTGCAGGTCTGCATTCTGAAGGATGAGCTAACATTTTGCTCCGAGAGGGCCAACTCATCCACCATGGCTTAATTACTTAGATAGAGTGAAAAATCATTTTAATTTCCTTAAAAGGTCAAGGTGCAAAATTTCCAATTATGAACCTCTTTTAATCACTTGGGCTGAATATAACACCTAAATGACAATGACATGTGGCAGAGTGTTTGTGTGTATGTGTGTGGACGGAGCACTTGCGGATAATCTCTCAGTGCATCTGAACTTCAAATATTTTAGCTCTCCTTCTCTCTCTCTCTCTCTCTCTCACTCTCTCTCTCTCTCTATCTAATTAAGCTAAAAGCAATCCTTCATCCTTCATGTGTGCAAACACAACTCACCTCCCTAATTACAGGAGGCTGTTCTCCACCAGCTTTAATGATTACACATCAATGGTTAAGATGAAAATATGACTAAACAGGCTGATGTTACAGTTATAACAAGCTCCTTAGTTGGGAATTTGACGAGAACAGCCGAAGAGAGATTACGGCCGTGTCCTCTCTCTCACGTACACACGTGTTCAAAATCAATATGAAATGGAGAAAGAATTGAAGAGAAAATAGGAGTTAAGCTTTAAAAGAATGAAGCCGAGTATAAAAAAAAAAAAAAAAAGCAGTGCTAAGCTATTCTCTATTCCTGCTTCCCTACTGTGCTCCTCACACAGTTTCCTTCGAACCCAAACTAAGATTCTAGATACAGCGCTTTTCATATCCAAACCTCTTTTTTTTCCCCTGATCTGACGGATTTGGAGCCCACCGGGGAGCAGACGAGGCCCACTGCACACCAGGATAATGGATATTTGGTATTAGCGATGATCTTTTTTTTTTTTTCTTCTGAAGAGCAGAGAATTCTTACATGGCTACAGAGAATCACTGGCGTAGTAGATATCTGGGATTACACCTAATCTTTTTAGATGCAGAGGATCTTTAAACTTTCCCACCCCATCGTCAGCACAGTAGATATTTGCTTTTAGGACACAGCGGTTTGGATTCGTTTTCTAAAATAGCAGCTTTGACAGTAGTTGTGTGTAACCTTGTTCCTATAGTAACAGCATGGCAGGTGCTACACATAATCAACAGCACAAAGACAAACGCCTGCGAGAATCATTGCAGATTTATATATCGATTGTTTCAGCTGCTGTTTTTAGCAGGGAGAAAAGCAGTGCTTGTTCGGCATTACGAGTTCGAGTAGTCTTTCATACTAGTGTACTCTGTTACTCGAATGCACAGGTTTACTGCACATTTTAGTTTCCCCGTTCACAGAAAATCGTGTAATAAACTGCTGCTCCTGAAGTGAAGAGGGTATGAAAGAGCAGGGAAAGCACTACAGGACAGGGAGAAATCCAAGAGCAGGGTTTTGGGATGTGTAAATGCATAAAAGTTAGCAGGTGAGGTAGTCTTATATAATATCAGAGCAAACTTGCATATCAAGGATGTGTAATACACAATGAAATAGCTTACAAGCCTAATCAGAAAGGTTGTGAGTTCAAATCCAAGACAAATTATTGACACTGTTTGGCTCTTGAGTGAGACCTTTAACGCTTTTAAGTCAAATGAATAAGCTAGAAAAAACATGTCATTTTCATTGTCTACCACTTATCCAAATTATTCTCAGGTCACGGGGAGCCTGTGCCTATCTCAGGTGTCATTGGGCATCAAGGCAGGATACACCCTGGACAGAGTGCCAACCCATTGCAGGGTACACACACAATTTTAGAGATGCCAATCAACTTACCATGCATGTCTTTGGACCAGGGGAGGAAACCGGAGTAACCAGAGGAAACCCCCGAGGCACGGAGAGAACATGCAAACTCCACACACACGGCAGAGGCAGGAATCGAACCCCCAACCCTGCAGGTGTGAGGCAAACGTGCTAACCACTAAGCCACCGTGCCCCCCGCATGTCATATTGATAAAGATAAATAAAGAAAAGCTGCATCTTCAAACTCACTCACATGACCCGCTTAGGTTCCTCATGTCATAAATACTAGACTTCATATTACTCTCACTGAAGTTACCGAATATGCTTTCCAGGGAAAAAAAAAAAAAGCTGAAGAGGTTAAAGCTTTAATCATGGCTTGAATTTTTTAAGACATTGAATTCATGCGGCTGTGCTGAAGCCAGTGACACGGTAGTGATGAATCTACTACGCCTGCTCATGATAACAATAGATTTGTGCTTAAGGGTAAAAACCCCTGGCAGTAAGTGCTCAGTGCTGCTGCATATCTTAGCGCTGGCCCTGAACCCACTTGAACAGATCTGCTCACTCACGGTTCTCTCTCTGTTCACTTGTCTGCATCCAATACCCATGCAATGGCCTTGCCTCGCGATGTTTTTATCTTTTTTCCCCAGCTTTCACACATGCAAATGTACATCTTTTATATTCTCCTCTCCTGTCTTTTTTACCCTTCCTTTTTGCCTCAGAATGCCTGTATTTTATATTCTCACAAGAACTCTGTTCTTCAGCTCATCACGTAATGACAGCCGGGAGCGGATCTGTGACTGCTCCTCGTCCAAAAAAGCTGCGGCAGCCTCAGCACCTTCAAACCACATTTTGCCTCACCGGCTACAAATCCCTGAGTGATCTGATGAGTGCTTTTCAGAGAGCAGGAGAAAAGAGGAGATACTTTTATTTGTGTCTCTGCATCATCAAAGAAGAGAATAACGTTGAAGTGGAAATAAGATGATATATGATGAAGGCTTAACCTCCTGGATTTAAATCAGAGGAGGTTTGCTTGCTCCACACACACACACACACACACATAAGTGTGTGTATGTGTGTGTGTGTGAGAGAGAGAGAGAGAGAGAGAGAGAGAGAGAGAGAAAAAAAGGGGGAGATGAAGTTAATTAACCCAAGACAGCTCTGCTGTTCCTTCTTGTTTTAACACGCTGCTCCTAGTGTTATTCTCCAACCAAACTTGACTGCTTCTTCTTTTATTAATTGGAAAGCAGGGGGGGGTTTTTTTTATATCCTCCCCTGCACTTGCTCTTACACTCAACTTATTTCCTCTTGGCACTAATTCATTCATTCATTATTTGAAACCTGGTTTTTAGCAAAGGTTATAAACTTAGAAACTAAAAATAAGGTGTCTTCCGAGTGAGATGTCCTTCTAGTGCTTGACCTGGATACATTTCCATTCTCTGAGCTACTACTCAAAGTCAGAATTAAAAATAACCAAGAAACTTTAATATACAGAGCTGGATTTTTTTCCGCCCAGAAACTAGAATTACACCTGGAGCGAATTTTAGCTTCATTAAACAAGTGCTATATATAAAAAGCAATTTATTCTCCTGTATTTAACGTATATATAAATAACTTTCCAGTGCAATCAAGCAAAATCAATTAATTGGATCATTTTAATTTCTTTCTAAAAATTGAGGAATATTGACACATTACAATGCTGTAATTCAGAAAATACAGAAACCAGTCCATATCCGAGTGTGTAGCATTTAAACTGGAAGCATTCTGATTGGAGAGTTTATAAAACTTACATAAATCTTATTATGAAGATAAACAAAAAGTGTAACTGTTTCTTCTATGTGGTTTGTCATTATATGTTAATTCTCACACTTCCTAACAATTCCTAACAATTCACACTGCATTTGAACAAAATGTATTTTTAAATAAATAAATAAATAAATAAAATAAATAAAATAAAATAAAATAAAATAAAATAAAATAAAATAAAATAAAATAAAATAAAATAAAATAATCCTTTAAATATAGACCTGAGCATGTACTTAGTAGTGGAAGCTTTTTTTACATCATTCATATCAAGTCAATGAATCATATTCAAGTCCAGAATGTTCAGTGTAAATATCTGCATCATCTTGTGCATTCCTTAAGATCAAAATCATTTGTTGCGCCGTTCTGTATAACAAACAAACAAAAACTAAATCACAGGCCAGCTAAAAGTTTTGAGCTTTGTATGTGTTTCATACACTGAGAGAATCTAACACACATAAATCTAGATATGAAAACATAGATCTATCTCTCTCTCATGCTCATCAGTCAGGAGCCTCAGGCCTCTGATTTCTCTATAAGCAACAATAGTCATCAAAAAACCTTTGAAGATAAAGCAAAGTCATTATGTGAATACCAGAGTACAAATTATTATCAGAAAGTTACGAGTCCTCGACGCATGTTCAGAGAGAAAGCGTCAGAATAAAGATAACTCTATAACTAATGGTGGCTTCTTCATCTCTCTCTCTCTCTGTCTCTCGCTCTCTTTCTCTCTCATCAAAAAAAAGAATGACATCCTGGGACAAGAGGAGAAAATACTGGTGCTGGTTTAATTAGAAAAGTCTTCACAGAGTTGAGTATATCAGCCTCCTTCCTCAAACACTGTGCTGACTCTAATCTGTTTGTGGCTTACAGCTCAGCATTTGTTACCACTGTTCCCTACAAGCTTAACTTGAAACTCCAGGTTCTGGGCTTGAGCTCCTGGACTTCCTGTTAGGTAGATGCCAGGTGGTCAGAATTTGCATCAGCATCTCCTCCCTGCTGACCCTAGACACTGCAGCACCTCAGGGCTGTGTCCTTAGCCCTTTCCTGTACTCCCTGTTGGCCACAAACAGATCCAGTGTTATCAAATTCACAGATCACACAACGGTGGTAAGTCTGATCACACTAATCGATGAGATAAGAGCCTAACACACCAGTGACAGAAACTCATCCTCTCACTCATCAGTAAGACCAAGGAGCTTGTATGGACTTCATGAGACAAGATACTGAGATCCTTCAATGGTCCACTCACACAGAGGCAGTGATGAAGAAAGTTCACCAAGTGTCTCTTCATACTCAGATGACAGGAAGTTAGGTAGGAACCCCAACATCCTCAAATCATACAACATGCCTCGGGGTGTCCAATCTTAGCCACAAAGGGCCAGTGTGAGTGCAGGTTTTCATACCAATCAAGCAGGAGCCACACCTTTCCAGATAAGATTGGACACCCCTGGTATAAATGTTGTATGACTTGAGCTCCTACTGAACTTCCTTTTATGAAACCCCTGATCCATGCCATGGGGAGCATCCTGACTGGTATAGGAACAGCACCAGTGGTGCAGAGGACTGAGCACATCTGCAGAGGTGAGCTTCCTTCCCTCCAGGACATCGACACCATGCGGAGTGAAAGGAAAGCACAACGGATCATCAGAGACTCCAACCTCCTGAGCCATGAACTGCTCTCACTGCTACCAGGAGGCAGACGGTATTACAGCATCAGATTTAGGGCAGATTTTAGGCTCATATGTTTAAGGCTCTGGAATACTAATCAGAAGGTTGGGAGTTCAAGCCCCAGCATCGTCAAGCTGCCACTGCTGGGCCCTTGAGCGAGGTACTTAACTCTCTCTGCTCTAGGAGTGATGCATAATGGCTGACCATGTGCTCTGACCCCAACTTCCTAAGCTAAAATATTTCACTGTTCTGTAATGTATGTGTGACAATTAAAGTCTTCAGCTTCTACTAGATCTTTGGAGGACAGCTTCTTCTTGTAAGATTGTTGAACACCACCACAAGCACAACCTACTCCATCATTCATGCACTGTGTTCTTTATACATGACCATAAACATAAAACCTCAATGTGTGACTCTTCCACTCTTCCTATTAGGACACACTGGACAACTCTTTCATAGATAACCAACCCGCCTGGTTAACCAAGCATTTGCTTAATTATACTCAGTAACAAATGTACAAATGTCCATGGTTTCTAAACACTGCATTATAATGATAATAGATCAATTCATCATAATTACGGTCATATCTGTGCATCCAGTACAAAAAAAGAAAAAATCTTGTTTACAGTTACATTACACATGCTTGAATGATCAGTCAAACATTTGTCAGCTACTTAAATCGCAGTGTGCTGAAACAACCTCTCAAAACAACACGTAATCCGAAACGTATGAATGCTCAAAACGAGCGCAGACTGCATGAGACGCAATTAGTGCTGAAGATGGGATTTGACAAAAAGCAGACGTTGACAGTGTTGGATAAACAGACAATCAAACATTGGATTTTCACTGAGATTTCAGACACCTAGTGTGGAGATAAATTGCATTTGAAATCAGTTTCTTGTTCATATTGAAGACAGAATGCAAAAGAAGGTCATTTTTTATGAGCTGGATATAAACATCACTGCTGTCATGCCCTTGACCTTAGATCAAAAACCAAAACTCGTCCAGAACCTAAACATGGTCTCACGGAACCCTTTAGAAAAAAAGGAAATAAGTTTTGACTTCACAGAATACAAGGTACTTCAGGGGTGTAACATTCATTCATTCATTGTGTACCGCTTATCCGATCTATACTCGGGTCACGGGGAGCCTGTGCCTATCTCAGGCGTCATTGGGCATCAAGGCAGGATACACCCTGGACGGAGTGCCAACCCATCGCAGGGCACACACACACACACACACACTCTCATTCACTCACGCAATCACACACTACGGACAATTTAGAGATGCCAATTAACCTACAATGCATGTCTTTGGACCGGGGGAAGAAACCGGAGTACTCCACACACACACATGGCGGAGGCCCCAACCCTGGAGGTGTGAGGCAAACGTGCTAACCACCAAGCCACCAAGCCACACAATAAGATTATCTGTTTAGTGCTCTAAATAGCTGTGTGGGTAATTAAACTCAATGTGGGTGTGGCCTAAAGCAATTTTTATTTGCTCTTTAAAATCTGACGGACTCATAATGAGTTATGAGGTTGAGGATTCATCATTGCTCTCAACTTGAGATATGGGCAGGAGGGCAATTCCAGCATTATGTGTGTGACATTTGAACTCAACGACAGGTGAAATGTCTCAGTAAAAATAAACATCATCTGACATCATCAACACACAATCTGTTTGGGAAATCAACATCCAAAACATCACAGCACTTTTGGTGACAGCTAAAAATACACTGAATGTCAGTTTTGCAATTAAGAAAACCATCTAAAATAAATCTGAAGATGTTCAAGATGGCTGACAAAATTACTATACCTAACATGCTACAATATACACTGATCAGGCATAACATTATGAGCAGTGTCAGGTGACGTGAATAACACTGATTATCTCCTCATCATGGCACCTGTTAGTGGGTGGGATATATTCGGCAGCAAGTGAACATTTTGTCCTCAAAGTTGATGTGTTAGAAGCAGGAAAAATGGGCAAGTGTAAGGATTTGAGCGAGTTTGACAAGGGCCAAATTATGATGGCTAGACGACTGGATCAGAGCATCTCCAAAACTGCAGCTTTTGTGGGGTGTTCCCGGTCTGCAGTGGTCAGTATCTATCAAAAGTGGTCCAAGGAAGGAACAGTGGTGAACCGGCGACAGGGTCATGGACGACCAAGTCTCATTGATGTATGTGGGGATCGAAGGCTGGTCCGTGTGATCCGATCCAACAGACGAGCTACTGTTGCTCAAATTGCTGAAAAAGTTAATGCTGGTTCTGACAGAAAGGTGTCCAAATACACAGTGCATCTCAGTTTGTTGCATAATCTAACATTTTTCCACAGAAAAAAAATAATGTTACAGGAAAACATTAAAACATTAAAACACTTTTCAGACAAAAACCATAAAGAAATTATGTATATTTAATTTGCATGCAAAAAGAAGCAAGTGCAAAAAAAAACTGTGGCAAGATTCTCCAAGATTTGTTACTATAATTACTATCATAATTATTATCATTATTCATATAATTATCCTGATATTATCATCATCAGAACAGGCCACTTGATATGAGACATTAATAACCTACAACTAGATTTCAATTATCTTCAGAAATATTTTGCCTGATTGTGTGCTGTTTTTAGTGTGTCTATCATCCCAGCATTTTATCCACTCTTTGCTGTGATACATTAGGCATTCAGCTTTAAAGTTATGTTAACTTCGACCGCAGATGTCAAAACCTGAGCTTGATTGCAAAATTAGCGCGAGCGAATCAGAGGAGGCCTGTTCCACGCCTAAACCAATCGGGTTCTTCACACACTTCCTCTCTACTAAGAAACATGGGAGAAACGATTACGGAAGACAGTCACTTAGATTTGCATTATCATTTGAGATGTCCATTCAAATACACATAATAGATACCTCCATTGAGTGACCATTTGTTTAGCTAACAAGTCAAGAAGCTTTTATTGTCATTCCAACCACATATAGCTGACGCGGTACATAGTGAAATGAGACAACATTTCTCCAGGACCCTGGTGCTACATTAAAACAACACACAAAAACCAAAACAACAACACAGAGCTAGGACAGAAGTTTGTTCTAGCTACATAAAGTGCAAAGTGTGCATACAGGTGCAAAGACAAGTACAAAAAGAACACAAGACAGGACACAAAACATGTGCAATGTTGACAAAATGTGATGTGCATTACATATATGTATGTAATGCATAGCAGCATGACCATTTGTAGTGTGCAAAATGTGATAGCAGCAGTTAAAAATAGTGCAAATAATTAATCATTAACAGCGGTTGAGGTAGTGCAAATAGGAGATATATTATATTGAGAGTCATACAGGTGTGTGTGTGTGTGTGTGTGAGAGAGAGAGAGAGAGAGAGAGAGAGAGAGAGAGAGAGAGAGAGAGAGAGAGAGAGAGAGAGCGAGCTGGTAGTTCAGTTCTGGGTGTTAAGATGCCTGATGGCTTGTGGAAAGAAACTGTTACAGAGTCTGGTTGTGAGGGCCCGAATGCTTTGGTACCTCTTTCCAGACGGCAGGAGAGTGAAGAGTGTGTGTGAGGGGTGTGTGGGGTCGTCCACAATGCTGTTTGCTTTGCAGATGCAGCGTGTGGTGTACATGTCCGTGATAGAGGGGATAGAGAGTCCAATGATCTTCTCAGCTGTTCTCACTATCCGCTGCAGGGTCTTGCGATCCAAGACGGTGCAATTTTCCAAACCAGGTAGTGATGCTGCTGCTCAGGACGCTCTCCATGGTCCCTCTGTAGAACATGGTCAGGATGTGGAACATGGGGAACATTTACCCATGATTGTGATTGTAGCATAATGATACTGTGTTACATTTCACTGAAACACAGAGGAGAAAAGTGCACACACATTATATCAGATGTGCGCTTTGATTTTAGGGTTTTCTTTTTGTAACATCCATAACATCACGTCCTACCTCATAATTAAAGCCTTTCAAAGTATCAAAAGAGCACAAAATGTTCGCTATACGTTACACATTCAACACAAGTTAACACTGCACAGAAACGTTGGACATTTCTGTATCAACACTATTTGTGTAGTTACAGACGTGACCTGTCTGTGGAACTCACAGACGCATTTAATAAGAGGCTTATAAACTTATAGAGCCATTTTTTTTTATTTTGCTAACATAATTATTTTTATTTGCGCCTAGCTGTGATATTTTCTATCGAACTTAGGTGTCTGATAAGATGGTGGACTACTGATCGAAATCCCACCACTGCCAAGTTGCCCATGTTGGGCCCTCGAGCAAGCCCTCGATCCTCAATGCAATGTCTGGGCACCCCTGCCCTATGCAGGGCTCGAACCCGGACCTCCATGGTTGCACCTGTATCCACGCGCCTGCACGCCGTCTGCCAATTGCTGTAAATGTAAGGATCAGTGATGGCGGGTAGTTTTTAAATAATGGAGAAGCACAGGTGTCTGTTGTCTGTACATTTGCTTGTGTTCTGTTTATGATATGGAAGAGCATCATAAATATATATGTAAATAGACTCAAAGTGTTTATAATATGTACTCAATTACAAAAATATTAACAAGCTACATTTTTTTACTGACTGACTGCTACAGCTCCAAGCATTGAATGGTGCTGATATTCAAGTTTAAACTGTCAATCAGGTTTATTTCACCATTTCAATGACTGGCAGTTTCTTATGAGGTTCCGCCTCTTTTAGAGATCTCCAAGCCATCATACAGGAAGGACACATGGAGAGCGTTCTGTCCAATAAAACTTGAGATAATCCCATTAACCCCAAGAAAAGCCATGCATCTGGACAGGCCTCATAGTGATATTAAAAGTATGTTGTCTAATGAACGTTAATCTTTGCTCCTATTAAAACACAGAGTATTTAAATCTCCCACAAATCCTGGCGGCACATCTACAGGCTTCAGATGTTTGTGTGAAATGAAAGAACAACATGATTTTTCTGCGAGATTTTTATAAAATGGATTTGCTATAATAAAGAATTTCACCACAAGTGATGAAATCTATAGACACATTTCTACATATACTGCTTCTGTGTTTTAATGAATTGTTAGGGGATGAGACAACATTTCCCATGTAGTCTTAAAGCAATTACCTGCTCTACGGACACTCTAAATGCAACATAGCACGGATCTCTGCTTGTTTGTTCAGAATCAGGTCTTTGTTACCTTTTACTTTTTTTTTGTGACACAAAACTTCCCAGTCCTAATGTATAGCTTTTTTTATGAACCAAACAGCTTGTATAACTTTCTGGCAAGCTTTTAAATAAATAAATAAATGCATGTCCTACTATATATATATATATATATATATATATATATATATATATATTTGTGTCTGTTTGAAACACACTATCTGTACTAATAATATTTTAACATTTAGTTACATCCCCAAAGTTTTGTATTTGCATGTATAAAAGACCTCAGCACTGCAGATCTGCTTTTAATAACTTGCAATAAATTCCAATAAAAAATTCCCATCCAACATTTTTTTTCTTTTTGGCATAAGCTTCGCTCTCTTGTTTAGTCACACAGTCCAAAAGATCAGAAAGAAGAAAAAACCCAGAACAAAAGACCTCAGGCACAATATTTTTCTGCACTGAGCTGTAATGAGTGTGTGCCAGAGTTCTACGGGTGTGTTAGATCTCGACCCTTCCACACCCCGCATCGCCGGGTTCTTTCCGTATTGTGTCTGAGTCAGTGTTATTAGGCGAAAAGAGAACAGCTCACCCTGTGTCATATTTCATGCTGACAAAGCTTTGATCCAAAGAGCAAGAGAGCCCAAAATCTTTGATAGCGATACTGACGGAGGGTGAATGAAGCTGCAGGAGCAGGAAGTGTGGGAGACGGAGGGAGCAGGCTGAAAGTACACCGCTGCAGAAGGTCAGAAAAACTATCCTCCTGTTTTTATATCAAGGTTAAGAAAAGAAAACAGGTCTGAAAGGGAGGCATTTTTATTCAGTGTAGACATGAAATAATTTTAATATACTGCAAATAAACCAAATTTAGCATCATTTCACACGCATACTGTATGTTGAATGAAAGCCAAAGTCAAAAATCCAAGGAACACTGATTCAGCAATTAAGTGACATGAGACTCCAGGAAATTAATCATGTGTATACAAATGCTGATTCATTAAAGGGGGAAAAATCATTATATTTCAGGCCTGCGATGTGGCTCGGGTGGTGTTGTGGCCTAAAAAACACACAAATAGCCTCTTCACTCTCAAAGAGCTAAATAAAATAAAACAAATAATCTTTCTATAGGTTCAAGCAAACAATGTCCTCAAGTTGCTCACAGACCTGGTGAAACACAGTCCTTCACGAACATTGGCAAACATTCTGTCCCAGGTTCCAGAGATATTACAAACACATGAGGGATTATGAGTGCTACATGGTGCTTCAGACAGTCTTTCGCCTAATAACGCAGTAAACAAGCTCGCAAAATGTCTGTAGTAAAATGTCCTTTGAGGTACTTCATTCACGAACACGCGCAAATGACTTCGGCGGGGAACAATTAAACACTTATCCAGAGTAAAATTACAGAAACACAAAAGCAAACACTTGCAAATAAATAAAGAAACTCAAATACAATGCTGGTTTAGCAACAAAAGATTCTTTCTTTCTTCTCTCTCAAAGTAAACAACAATGAATTAAAAACTTTTACCTCTTTACTCTGGGTCTAATTGGACAAAAACTCCTCCCATTCTTTCTCTAACCAATTAGCAATGACGCTTTCCTCCATAAGTGTGGAAATATACACTAATTGAACTAGTTATAATTTACTGAATAAATATGTTAGTTAAATGTGCATGTTTCCCAAGTACGCATCTGACAAACCTCTTCTAGAACAAATTCAGGCATTTAGTAGTAACCCCAATCCCCCTGGTTATAATCTACAAAACTTTATTGCTAACCCTAACCGGGTTAAAACAACACACCGCAGTACAGTGAAATTCCTGAATCTATTGGTCTAATTATTATTATTATTATTTGTGTTGATGTTTTTTGTTAGGAGATATTTATTTGACATATTTTATGGAAGGAGTCTTGCTTGTAAGCGGTTTGTAACAGTCAAAGTTCTTTGGAAAGTTTCACAGCATTGGAAAGTTTTCAGAGAGAGACTGAAGTGAGAGAGCAAGAGAGAGAGAGATTGAGATTGTGAGAGAAAAAGAGAGAAAGAGATTGAGAGTGAGAAAGCAAGAGAGAAAGTGAGAGAGCGAAAGCGTGAGAAAGGGGGCATGGACGGGTGAGGGAGAGAGGGAGAGAGGAAGGGTGAGAAATAAGAGCGCCAAAGTGAGAAAGAGGGAACGTGAGGGAGGGAGACTGAGAAAGCAAGAGAGAGAGAGAGAGAGACTGAAAGTGAGAAAGCAAGAGAGCGTGAGAGAACAAAATAGAGAGAGACTGAGAGAGCAAGTGAGAGTGAAAGAGGGCATGCACATGTGCGGGAGAGAGGCCGAGTGAGAAAACAAGAGATAGGGCAAAAGAGTGAGGAAGAGAGAGAGACTGAAAGTGAGAAAGCAAGAGAGAGAGAGTGAGAGAGCAAAAGAAAGAGAGAGATTGAGAGAGCAAGTGAGAGCAAAAGAGTGAGAAAGAGGGCATGTGAGTGAGAGAGAAAGAGAGAGATTGAGTTTGAGAACGCAAGAGAGAAAAAGAGAGCGTCCACATGCATGAGAGAGGGAGAGTGTATGTAAAAGTGAGAGAGAATGAGTGAGAGTGCACGAGCATGCACAGGAGGGGGGGGGGGTTGAGAGAGAGAGAGAGAGAGAGAGAGAGAGAGAGAGAGAGAGAGAGAGAGAGAGAGAGAGAGAGAGAATAAGTATAGTTGCTTATTATTATTGTAGTTATAAAGTAGGTGAGAACACTGAGAACAGGAACTAACTCGTCTCTTGGATGTTACATCATTACATCAGACTTACATAGTAATTATTATTTAGTAATAAATCAAAACTTCTAATTTCTGGCGAATCACTGTGGTATAAGCAGAACAGAAAAGCAGACTCCAGACTGAGCTGCTGTACAAAAATAACGCACTTCAGGAGGTTCACTCTGTGCCGCATCACACCCCTCTGGCATGCGCTATTTTTGAATAACCACACAGTTTCCTGTTTCAATCTTGAGGTTACAATATATAAAAGAAACAATTACTGAATCTATATCTAGAATTGTTTTTTTTACTAATTGCCATGAATATTCCAACCATCCCTTAAAAGAGAACACTTAGCATGAATGCATGAATATTATAGTAATATTCCCCTAGACAAAATTTTGTAATAAGATGGAGTCTCACATAGGTTTCCTCTTTTTTCTCCAGTTTTTTTCTAACCTCCCAAAAACATACCAGCAGATATTACGCCTCTTACGCCTGATGTAAAGATGTTAAAGAGCCATGAACAACCTAGAACAACTTTAGTGCTTGAGTTTCTCGATGGCACCAGCTTTCCGATTCACCGGCCCCTTTTTCATGCCTCTCAAATTCTGTGTAGCTTGTCAAGCGTGAGAAAATAGATAATTAATAGCCACACATCTGAAAGAGCATGCAGGTATAATTATATTTACTCCATCAGGTCGAATGTAAAACGTGAAACCACTCACACAAGTATTATTTGCAGACATGCAGTAAATTATGCATACACACACAAACACGCACAGAGAGGCATGCACATGCTTACAAGCAGAAATTAATTAAATCAACAATTACAGGAATTCGCATATTATTCTCTATAACTAACGTGATCTTCAGTGGAGTCCAAGAATTATTTTTGTAATTCAATTCTGACAGTCTCTTTGTTTTGTTTTTTCTTTCTTTCTTTCATTGACATGTCTATTTTAAACTTGGCTAATGACTTCCTACATGACCCACAATTGTTTGTATTGGTGGTGCAGTTGGTTTTATTTCTTGATCTCACCATCTGTGTTCAAAAAGAACATCTTCCAAAGCTGTAGACAAATGTCCTTTAAGGCACTTAATTCACAAACATGTGCAAATGGCTTCGGCAGGAAACATTCATTCATTGTCTACCGCTTATCCGAACTACACTCCGGTCACGGGGAGCCTGTGCCTATCTCAGGCGTCATAGGGCATCAAGGCAGGATACACCCTGGATGGAGTGCCAACCCATCACAGGGCACACACACTCTCATTCACTACGGACAATTTAGAGATGCCAATCAACTACAATGTATGTTTTTGGACTGGGAGAGGAAACCGGAGCAAACCCCCAAGGCACAGGGAGAACATGCAAACTCCACACACACGGTGGAGGTGGGAATCGAACCCCCAACCTTGGAGGTGTGAGGCAAACGTGCTAACCACTAAGCCACCGTGCCCCCTCAGCAGGAAACAGTTAAACTCTTATCCAGAGTAAAATTACGGAAACACAAAAGCAAACACTTGCGAAGAAACTCAAATACAATGCTGGGTTAGCAACTAAAGATTCGTTCTTTCGTCTCTCTCAAGCTAAACAACAATGAATTGAAAACTTTTCCTTCGTTACTCTGGGTCTAATTGGACAAAAACTCCTCCCACTCTTTCTCTAACCAATTAGCAATGACGCTTTCCTCCGTAAGCGCAGAAATATACAATCACTGAACAAATTATAATTTACTGAACAAATATGTTGGTTAAAAGCATGTTTCCCAAGTCACCGTGGTATATGCAGAATAACCGACACCAGATTGAGCTAGCTAGCCGAGCTGAGAGTCTGCTTAAACACCATGTAACTACATCAGTGCATTCTGGGAGTTTGGGTCCAACATCTGCATCAATGCCTTCATTACATCTATGGTGGATTTCCCAATAATATGATGTTGAACGTTTAAAAAAAAATGTTTCTTTCTGTTGTAACACTCCTAACAATATATCACTGAGACATGAGACCAGCACTAACTTCTCACAGGAATTACTTTAAAACAAAACCAACCCACAAATCTCTCAGCACATCACCTATATTTCAGTATAAACTAAATACATTTTTTTTTTAATCAAATAGCTGTAAGATTTGTAATATTTCCAAATGATTCCAAAGATTTTTAAAGCGGATAAAAGAGAATGCTCTAACATTTAACAATCGTCCTGCATCGATTTTTCCTCTATACACAAGAGGATCAGCACCAGAATAGAAGTCAGTCTATATTCAGTGTATGTACACGACATATTAATACTGCATTAGATTTGGTTTAGAGCATCAGTGCGGCTA
Source organism: Hemibagrus guttatus (assembly GCA_033459395.1). Classification (NCBI taxonomy): domain Eukaryota; kingdom Metazoa; phylum Chordata; class Actinopteri; order Siluriformes; family Bagridae; genus Hemibagrus; species Hemibagrus guttatus. Next base: position 27,702,496 of record JAUCMX010000002.1, read on the forward strand.
AATGTGCAGGAGAGAAGCCAAGATATTGTACTAACTAGTGAATGTTACGTGACATAAAAAACATCACTGAGGGTTGAGCACTGGAGCGTATCGTTATCTACTTCCTGGTTGTTGATAGGAGGAATCTCAACTTATAGAAAATGCCACCCTAGAAGAAGAAGAATAAAAATGTGGCATCAATTCGAGGGTTTATTTTTGTGTACTGTCGATCACTTGTTTGATGTTTTGTGACGTTTCTACCACTGCAACCCTCTATATGCTGTTTTAGGGGTTCAGATACATACAGTAAGTCATACGTTGTGTAACAGGTAGGAAATCTACCTGTCTAAACACCCTAAGTAAAGGACAAGTGCCATATCCTGAACTTGTATTTGTGAGGGAAGACTAGTGTAGTTGGATGTTTTCATTCTGCTTTAGTTTGTAGGTGAGCAAGTATAAGAACTGGCATTAAGGAAGTCCATTTTGTTCTTTTTGGGGTTTTTTCTTTAGCACCCCAAACTGCAAATTTTGTAAATACATATGTCCCAAGCACAGTATCCACAGTGTTGTGGATCTTTTGTTGTTGTTATTGTTTCTGTTGTTTTACAATCCCAGTTGGTCACTTTGCTACAGCGCCCATTGCTGCCCCTGAGTCACCCCTAGGCTCATCTCAGGGTTGTAGCATTGAGTCTCAGGAGTTTCAACCGGCTAAAAAACTACCACAGAAATATTATATCATTTGTCTGTACATATCTTGCTCTGGAATTTGATATACTGATCAATTTCTATGCACTATCTTTGTTAGCAACAAGCTAACGGGATGTGGTAGCTTAGTGGTTAAGGTGTTGGACTACTGAATGGAAGGTTGTGAGTTTCCTGAGACCACCAGGCTGCCAATGCTAGACCCCTGAGCAAGGCCCTTAACCCAATGCTAAGATAAATAACAATGAGATAAAAATCTAAGTCGCTCCGGATAAGGGTGTCTCCTAAATGCTGTAAATCTATTCAAAAATATTAAACCCACAACGTCTATTTTACTGTTTTATAGAACCTGCTTGTGCCTTCTGACTTCAGGTTCTCGTCTCATCTGTTTCTTTCACAATATTACTCTCTCTCTGTAAATTACAGACATTCTGAAAGGGTTAAAAATCCCTGCAGCTAAAGTAAAGAATTAGTCAGTCTGCAAACAGTAAAGAAATCAGTGGTTTGCTTCAGTAGTGGAGCAGCAGCTCTTAATATATAGTACCTGGTCATGTCCCTGGGGTACCGTGCAGCAGTGCACCATCAGTGGCTCTATTATTGATAAGGAACTCAAGGCTACGATTCGTGAAAAGAACTTATTTAGCAGTTTTCTCACTGCACTACATTTCATTCTCCACAACAGGTGTCATGGACAGGTGTTCAAGAAAATATTAGAAAAGCGCCAGCCGTGCAGAGCTGAGCAGCTTCAGAGTTTCATTTTCATTTCAGTCTTGGGTTAGATTTACTAAAAACATTTTTATGTACATAATAAATCACAATAAAACAAAATTAAACATACTTCATAAAAAATGTAAGGTTTTTGATCCCATTCAGTCACACAGATTTTGTACATGTTGGATTTTGTAAGTAAGTGTTGCAGCAGACTGATTGCTGATTCACTGCTGTTCAATAACTATGTACCAGATTGGGAATTAAACCATTAATTTAAGACAAGAAAACTCAAATAGACACCTTTCTTAATTATAAATATGTAATGCCAAAAAAAAAAAAAAAAGAACAATGCAACACCCTGTGGAGATTGAAGTAAGGTCAGTCATAATTGCTTCTCAGTGGGGTTTCGGTCCAAGAATAAATCAAGAGAAAGGAAAGATTCTGAATACTTGGCAATGCCAACATTTCCTCAAATCACCTCCTTCAAGACTGATAACCTGAAACCGCCTTCCTTTATACAACATATTACACCTGAGCTGCTATCACCTTATTGTCCAGCATGAGCTTTGGGAAAAGGCTCCAGCGTTCCGTCCACTGCTTGTTTAAAGACAGACACTGCTTTAAAGCTTCCGTAACCAATCTGTTGCAACAGACTTGATCCGTTCTGGCCTAAAAGCTGGGATATAGCGGCTCAATTTAAAGCTTGTGCCAGGGGATTATGCCTCATTTAGAATGGATGAAAGGGCAAAAAGGCCATAATTACTTAGAGAGGGAGGGGAAATGTGGGCTGTAATCACAGTGAATGGTGGGTTCAAGAGTCCCAATAGATTAGATTAGTTTCTCAAAGTATTTCATCTTTTATCAAGACAATAACTAAACATGATGCTTTAATTGAAAACTGCAGCCAGGAAAACCAGTCAGATGACTCGGTGGCTCAATTCTGGAACACTGATTTGGCCCAAAATTGAGTTTTTGAATGCCAGTAATACATTCAAGCATCTCTATGTTAAGAAGACATACATATTTTATACCAAAAACAATATGGAAACATTTTTAATTCATTTATAACTTTGCCTTGACTGTCTTTCTGAAGATATCATGTATAGTGAACCAATTTAACAAGCGTAGCAATAGTAATTGTGAGTCTGTATAAGTATGTCTAAAACCCTGTGTGTGATTTTCTCATGATTTGATCATGTTGTTGGATTGTTACCTGCCCTAACAAAATGGTCATCATCCTACTCAAGTCAATTTGCAATCAGATAACGAGTGTCCAAACATCTGCATGCTCCTGTGCCCTCACATCGTCATCGATACATAGCAGAGCTCTTAGACAATCTGAACAGGTGTCATTGGACAACCATTACAAATGTTTAAATGACTGAATAAAAGAAACAAGAAATTAATCTAACAGAATAAAAGTAGGTGAATGGATCGGCAATTATTTCAGCAGCGATTTTAACACGAGCAGAGATCAGTGGAGTGAAGAGACGACGATGAGGCCTGTGTTTAAATGCCGCTTTAACCTCAAATGAAGAGAGAGAGAAGATACACTGACGTGAATGATGATGATCATTTAGAGAATTTCTCGTGGTAAATTTGGCAGTAATGGTTTTTCATCATTACATTGGACTATAAATGTACAGGAAGGTGAACGATTTTCTTCTTTTTCATTTTAACCCGAATTTATAATGCTTTATAGAACTTTCTGATTGAGATACATGTATGCATCTGTAGACATCAGAAATATATTATTATAGAATAGAAATATTTTACAAAGCACCACTTTAAAACATCATGCATCTAACCCAAGAAATTAACCAATATCATCATGTCTCACATATCTTTTTGGATTTTAGCAGTGGTTTATTTTAACTTCCTGGTCCTGTCTCCAGCCCTTGAGTTGTCATATGTGTGCAATCCCACCTGTTACCTGTAAAGTTCAACGTGAGCTTGTCTGTTTAAACTCTTCTCTGAATGACTGCAAAGTTTCTTTTTAACGTAACATGCATTTCTTTTTTAACGTCTCCTAAGCTTCCTCTCTCCCTAGACCAGAGTTTCCCAAGTTTTCCCTTTTGTATGTCTTTCGATTATAGATTATCTATTAATTATCTATTATGGACCCATGCTCTAATAAGCAACACATGATTTTCAGCATTTTGCTTCTTGAGTCACAGATATGTGATGTGAAGTGCAATGCAGCAGAACTCTGTTTTTACATAATCCAGTAAACACAAAAAATGCTGTCACTAGCTCATATTGCACAAAAGCTGCTTCTATAACCAACATACATTTACATAGCCATGCTCACGCCAAAGTAATTGCTGCTCATGTCAAGAACTGCAAGATTTGATGAAGCCCAGAAAGGGAAACTGGTGGGTGTGAACTATTTTTAGATGCGTTTCCTGACAGAAGTAGTCTTAAAGTAAATTATTTGAACCTATACAGATGTCTAAACATGTTATTTTTAATTTCATAAAGTAAACTTCTACCCAAGGGTTTAATTAATGGCAAGCTTCTGCTGTGTATTTCTTCTTGCAATGTATTTCTATAATTATTCATTCCTGATGTGGCCATTTTCGACCTATAGTTGTCAATTCTACAGGCAGAAAAATAAATAAATAAATAAATAAATAAATAGAAAGACTTTCCCATCTTACACTTGTGTTGGATTTCAACTCCATGAACTATGTGACAAGATGTTCCGTCTTGTGTTGTACACCCACCTTTAAAAAAGCCTCCACCCTATCCAGCCTGCATTATTCAATATCCATCCATGAACATCCTTGTTTTCTGCTTGGCTCCTGTCCCTCTTTTTCTAGACATCAACAAATAAATTTTTCATGTATGATGTGAGCCATCTGTTCATGTAGGGTTTCTTTTACAGCGCTATAAGTGAGGCTATAGAAAAAGTGCCAAGCAAGTTGTAAATAATGTACATCAGGTGATCTACGTACAGCCGGGGGCAGCACCGATAAATAGTAGGCAACTCCTATGGGACGAACCTCCCTGAGGGCGTAGTTCTTTATTGACCTCGAACGTTATGATCCAACACAGTATGTCACGTCATGAGAATGTAAAGTTCTGCAGACTTTATTTCAGCATTGATTGCAGAGTAAAACTCACAGGTTTGAAACACTGCATCATGATATGAAGGAATTAAAAATGGAACATAAAAAACTAAGAAAAAACATGTGTACACATAAAGAAACCAAATAGAAGCGCAGATGTATTACAACCTACTTAAAAACAGCAACCTGCTTACATATCTGAAAATAACAAACCACAATTCTTACATTATTAATTAAGCAAAAAATTCAGAGATTGCTTTAGAGTGTGCATAATAACTGGCGAAAAATTTGTCTCGGCTGTTCTCAACTCTGAGCCTCTTTGTTCATATTAAAGAGAGAGATTGAATTACAGAAACTGTGACTTTGACCCTCAATTCACATTCTGGCTTGCACAATTATAAAGGAACAGATGTGAAAGTAAGCCTTCAGAGTACATGCAAATTTTGAGTCTTGCTTCATAAAAGCACGAAATGAAAACTTTTTTCACCCCGATTGAAACACGAACAAAAAAGGTACCTGGAAACCAAAACGAACAAAGCTATCAGGATTTCCGCCAATTACAGCTAGAACGTTGGCTAAAATTTTCGGTCATGCTGCAAAGTTTAAGAAAAAGCGCTAATGGAGTTGAGATATCGCAAGAGAGAAGACCAAAATAGGTGTAAAACTTCATGCTGGTTCGATATCAACACTGCAGGCCTGGTATCACACTGTGAACTGAATTGCTTTAAGCTTTTATATCAGTGAAATGTCAACAAACAGACAAATGCACTTTATCCAAAAAAGGGGAAAAGTAAAGAAAAACAGAGGATACTTTTAAGAGAAAGATGACGCATTCAGCCCGATTATAACCTCGCATTTGTTTAGCTGAGGCAAAATAACAGATCGAAGCGGATGGAGGAATTTTCTCCAGCATGCACGAGGCTCAGCATGAGACTGTGCAATACGTTTAATAATGGGACAAATATCCTGCCAGATCCTGCTTACATCTCAATGGGAGCTTTTTTAAAAAAACACAGCCCTTCATCAACAGCATTTTATATAAAAACTAATTACTGTTTAATATCTCAATCAAGAGCGGTGCGGTAATATTAGACACAAAGAACTATTCACACTGAACATAATGCAATTAAATGATTTAATTCATCGACATTGCATATAAACAAACCTCTTCGGGGTGTTTGTACGGTCAAAGTCATGTCTGGTGTAAAATTAGAGGTAATATTTAGAGGTACATTACAAAAAAGTGTTTGATTTTTGCAACTAAATAATCAAACCCAATTATAGCGATTATAATAAGAAGAGTAGAGTCTAAGGATGATTGCGACGGCACACACAGGAACCTCATCTGAATATAGTGTTAACGGTGTTTAGAGTCAATGTGTCATCAATAAAGATGAATCAGCAGCTCATTAATCCTTTAATTGAGTAACTGTTCTTAACCTGGATGAGGAGTCTTGGGCAAATGGGCTGTTTAAAGGCTTTTGGACACTTTTGGACTTTCACAAAAGCATTTTATTTAAATGATAAATAAGGATCTGTTCATTTGTTCTGAATGGAAACTCACCTAAACCTTCGAAATACCCCATATAAAGACCTTAAACAGCTTTATTAAAACAGAATACATTTCTGATACTATTCGAAAATCTCTGTAAGCTCATTTTATTGCATTATTTTCAGCTGTAAGAAAGCACAGTGAATGAGAAATCTATCAAAGCATCTGTTCCTGTTGATTTACTGGCTGAGTGAATTTTTGAGACTAAACTGTTATTTTCAGACAAAAGACTTCTGACTTCTGACTCAGCTTCACTGAAATGTGTTTTATTTCCCTTCTTTGTATATTTCTTTCCTCAAATCTTGGATAGCATACTGAATGTTTTTTATAACTTGCTATCACAACACAAGATACGGACACAATAGGGTGTGTTAAATTAGATGTAATATTCTGTGTACATAAGTTCCTTTCTTATTTTAGGTTCAGTCAAACAGAGGTTTTGCTCATAGGTCATGCTATGCACTTAAATCGGGGCTTGGACTTTTCTGGAATTGTCTGTGCAACAGCTACTACCTCAATTGGAATTTTTGCACAGCACACTTTGCATATAGAACTAAAACTGCACACATATTGCATGCATATTTATTTTCTTCATAAACAGTCATACTATATTCATATCATTCATTCATTAATTGTCTACCGCTTATCCGATCTATACTTTTGTCACGGGGAGCCTGTGCCTATCTCAGGCATCATTGGGCATCAAGGCAGGATACACCCTGGACGGAGTGCCAACCCATCGCAGGGCACACACACACACTCTCATTTACTCATGCAGTCACACACTACGGACAATTTAGAGATGCCAATCAACCTACAATGCATGTCTTTGGACCGGGGGAGGAAACCCGAGCACCCGGAGGAAACCCCCGAGGCACGGGGAGAACATGCAAACTCCACACACACATGGCAGAGGCGGGAATCAAACCCCCAACCCTGGAGGTGTGAGGCAAACGTGCTAACCACGTTCTCTCACAATCTTCTTCTACAAACAAATGAAAAATAAAGGCTGGCAAAACCTGTAATGTTCAGGTTCGTGAGAAAAGGTAGCAACCGCTACACACACATCCATGGGTTAAAAAAAAATGTGAAAGAGAAAAACAGTGATTATATTTTTTAATTAATTACCGACGCCACTCTGATGTGAACCCATGACCTTGTGTGGGCTTTTCCAGCTGAAGCACCACTCGACAGTTTGGACCCATTTCCACTTTTGGTTTTTGTTGTGTGAAATACAGTTCTTTGTGCTCTTACACAACAGATATGTTGACTTGTTGACATTGTGCAGGCTGTCTTTCTTCATGCAATAAAATCAATACGGTTGATTAGAGTTTTACTGAATCCAAAAAAAAAATTTAAATCTTAGGAACCAAGTCAATGCTGAACACAATGGTGTAGCATCGCAGTACAGTCTCAATGTGAAGGCAATGAAAGGAACCAAATTAATTTCAAATTCACATACACTTCCAGCTACTCTCGAGTCAATAATCCTGCTCGTGGCTGGCCTCCAAATTTTGGTTAATGCTCATAAGACGGCTATAAAATAATAGGCCATGCATTAATAACATATGAGCTGCATGGGGATATAAAAAACTAAAGGAAGCTGGATTTTTTGAGGATTTGGGGGAAAAATAAAGGTTTCAGGTTTGAGACCAATGCCTTGAAGAAGAATAAATAAATAAGTTGGTAAAGTGCTGTGTGTAACTGCTGCCAGTGGGTCTCTGATCGAGCGTAGCCAGGATTAGATGGAGATGCTATCAGTGGCGGGGATGAGTCAATATCCAGACAGTTGCTGATGGGCATGACGGAGGCAGTCTGACACACAGAAAGAGTGAGACAGAGAGAGAGAGAGAGAGAGAGAGAGAGAGAGAGAGAGAGAGAGAGAGAGAGAGAAAGAAATGGTCTGTTTTGAAATGGTCCCTTTTTAGATCAGGCCAATGTGAATAGGCAGGTTAAGAGATACTTTGACTATCAGGATCCACTTTATTACCCACTGTTGCCACTGGACTATAAGCCTTCCAGAGTATCATGGCCATTATTAAGCTAGAAATATTACTACTATTGATATACTGCACTGTATTGTACTTTACTGTACTATCACATTTATTTATAGTGGAACCTCGGCATACAAATTGAATTCGTTATGCAGGTGAGCTCTTAAGGCGAAAATTTGTATTGCAATACGAATTTTGGCATAAGAAATAATGTAAATGCAAATAGTCCGTTCCAGGCACCCAAAAATATTTACAATATTACCAATTTCTAAGGGTCCTCACAGGAAGTCGTGCCACTAAGCTTGGGCTAAAAATAGAACAGATCACCCACGCCACCAATCTGTCAACAAAAAAATGTGAAAAATCACCTAGCTTTTGAACGCATGCCGAAGGCAACATTGGTGTCGTGGATTGACTCTTTCGAAACAGCTTTCACTAAGTGAAAAAAATTCGTAAAATTCGTAAACTCGCTTCGGTTGGCTTCATTTGGCTTTCCACTTACGCAAACAAGTTTTGAACGGTTCCCGGATGTATGTGCAAAGTTTTTTGGATCGTTCGTATGCTAAAAATGCTTCATATGCCAATGCAAATGTCTGACAAAATTTCAATTCTTTCAATTCTTAAGGCAAAAATTCGTAAGGGAGGGCATTCGTATGCCAAGGTTCCACTGTATTTCCAAAATGATGGATGCATTGGATATGATTACATACATGGAGTACCATTAAATTCTCATTTATTCATATTTGTAAAAACGCTCTGATTCATCATCTGATCTGATGTCACTACATACTACATAAGCCTAGTGTACACTGCTGCTCTAACCAACAGAAAACACAAAATGACAGCAATCTGGACTTTCTCATGATTAATGATGGTACTCAGTGTAAAGCAAATATTAGGGTGGTCGCTTTTTTCATAGAATCAGGTTCAAACAAATTTCAAATGCCACCCAATTCATTCAATTGTATTCGAATATCCTGCCCTCAAACAAAGGTTACGGCAACACAAGCATTCAGATCAATTTTATTCATCATCAATTTTATTTATCATTTTATTAACCCACATTACCGAATAACATGCAGTCATACGAGGTTGTATGCTTGGCGCTGCTCTGCTCATCTATGCCTATGTCTGACTTTCTGCTGCCTTGTTGGGAAGGTAAGTCAATAGGTGAGCCCGAAGATGGAGACAACTAATCTAAGACAACTGTTTTTTAAGTTGGCAAACAGCCTTATCTTAGGCCATAAATTTGCCATCTATGGTGTAGAACCCAAAATACTTCCACACGCTGCTCTTTAGAAGATTTCGGGTCGTAATTGTCCGCTTCCATTTCCGTAAATTTTAGGGCACCCACTGCTGGATCCGATGCTAAACAACAAAATTAAAAGCTGTCTAATGCGCTTAGGCTGTATATTAATATTTGTAATAGGCAAATTATAGTTTGACTATGAATTTTTTACATCATGTTTGAACTAGCAGATATCTTTTGTAAGTCACTCAGAAATGTAGATGTAAATTTACAATGTAATATCAACAGGAGGATGTGCGAGATCTCCCTACAAGTAACTTGATATTTAATAGCATTAAAACCATATCTTTAAAAAAGAGCCCAAACATGGCTGACTGAGATCCACAGTCTATTCGTGACCTTGGAGCAATTGTGCAGCGAATCGTCTGATTGCGGACACTCACAAACACTTTGCTTGTGAGTCAAGATGCATCCTTGAACTAACTTTTAAATGACAGTGCACACTGGGGTTAGTCCTATTCATGTTCTCGGTTAATGTCATAGCATCTTAAACCTAATATTCTGCATGAGGATCTCATTGTTGAGCAGCTTTATGTGCTAGATCAGTCAATGTGTTATTACTGTTCAACCTCCTCCATCTTTATGACACAATCACAAAACTCCTTTCCATGTTTAAGAGTTTTGGATTGCATATCACAGCACAACAATGGTTTGTTTCCTATCTGGAGGAGCAGTCATATCTGGTGACACTGAGGGGATCCACATTTGCTCCACAAGGCTCAGTGTTGGGTCCTCTTCTGTTCTCCCTCTATGAGGTCATATCCTTACAGGGGTTTTTTTAATACCACTGCTAAGCTGATGATACTCAACTCATCTTCTCCTTTCCTCCCTCAGGAACCCAAGTTTCTACAGAGATCTCAACATGTCTGGCAGCCGTCTTATCACAGATGGCAGCTCATCAGCTGAAATGAAATCCTCATCGATCTTGACATTCTCTTGAGAATGCATCCTGATAGATCTTATGACCTCCCTTGACGACTCTCGGATCTTACCATATGGCTCTGCACACAACCTTGGGGAAGTTCCTGGACAATCAAACTGTCCTTGTCTTACATCATTAAACTGACTCAGTCATGCAGGTTTCTCCTTTACTAGGATCTAGGATTACTGCAACTCGGTCCCGGCAGGTCTTCTCTGGCATCTGATCCACAGTGCAGTTCACCACACCACCACATTGCTATGCTCCTCCACTGGCTTCCTGAAAAGGCGCTCATCACCCTCCACTTAAGTAGACTCATCACCATGGCTTAAGTAGACCCACCATCTCTTTAGGTACATGGCCCCCAGGCAGTGGAATAAACTCTCACTGCCTGTCTGATGTGATGGGAAATTTTAAAGGAAGAAGTTCTAAACTATGTGACTAAAAGATGTTTGTTTCCAGAGATTATATGTGTGACTTGTTAGAGGGTCAGAATGCACTGGAGACAAGATGCCGAGACTCAAGGCTAAGAATCAAGGCTAAGCTTGTCCTGATCAGGCATTGTATTGTAGCCAATGAGTGACAGTGTTTTTCTTTCTTTTTTTTGTGTTTGAATCATCTTCATAAAAACTCAGTGTAACAAATGATCAGGGCCCTTCTGAGATTTTCTCAAAGAGTATTGGGTCCTGTTGTGCAAATAAAGTTTGCAGCAGTATAAATAAACACTGGGATATGTGGTAGCTTAGTGGATAAGGTGTTGGACTACTGGTCGTCAGGTTGTGAGTTTGAATCCGAGCACTGCCACTGCTGGGTCTTTGAGCAAGGCCCTTAACTCTCAGTTGTATCGAAAATGAGACAAGTTTAGATAAGTAGGTCGCTCTGGATAAAGGCGTATGTAAATGTAAACTTCTGCCTGTGCCTACCAGAGTGCTGAGACCTGAGCAATCTTCAAGCTAAGACTAAAGTTTTATTTTTTCACCAAGCATTTGAATTCAAATGTTAGCACTGTTTTTTCTAAGACTAATGGGACTTTTTGTCCCTGACCTAATATGAGGAGAATAAAAAGCACTTCTGTAACTCTCTCTGGATAAGGATGTCCACTAAATGCTGTACATTTAAACGTAGCAAGACACGGCAACATAAACAGAGCTTAATATTACTTGAAGCCCCCTGCTGCTTAATACCCAGCAGGTTACTTGTACACCTTCAAGAAGAAAACAAAATGATACTAATGCATGCTTACTCCAAATCTACTGGGAGAAGTGTTTCATTTTCCTTTGTGTGTCCAATTATCTTAGCAGAATTGGAGAAAACAGGCCCATCACAATCATTCTTATTAATATTCCTCTGGTCTTGTTACAAACATTTAAACTGGCAGGTCTTAATGAAGGAGCACCTGTAAGCGATGCCCCTTTATCACTTGAGAATTTTTTTTTACCCATTCAGCCTGTCACAAGTGTTATTATGCGATGCTCTCAATGGCCTCACCCCGGAAGGTGAACTCTCTCTGTAGCAGCTCCGTTACAGCATTACAATTATGTTGATCCACAGCAGTGTATATAATACAGGACCAAATTACTTTGCTAATCTAAAGAATACGACAAAATATTGTACCCTGATGTACTAAAGGTCAGTAGTTGAACCTAATACATTACTGGAAGCCAGAAAAGGGACAGCTTTCAGACATATCTAAGCCACAAGAAAGAAACCAGCATTTATAACCAGGTTGACCATTTTATTGTGATTATCAGGACTGCACCTGGGTTTCAGTTAAACACAGCTTTTAAAAGAGAAACCTTAAAAGCTGAAAAAACCTGTAAGAAATCACCCTCAGAGACTCATAACTAACTATATATTTGTAGCACATAATTGTAGAAAAGGTCTTTGCCGTTTCATTAAGATTGTGAACAGGAGCAAGGTCATGCTGGAACAAGATTTTTCCTAGTTCCATTGAAGGTCAAGCTCTATGAATACATGGTGTTACAGTTGGAGTGGAAGAACCTGAGTGCCCTGCACAGAGCCCTGAATCCTACTGAACACCCCAGACCTCATCCATCATCAGTGCCTGATCTCACTAATATTCTTCTAGCTGAGTAATCACAAATTCACACCAAAATCTAGTGGAAAACCTTCCCAGAAGAGTAGGGGCTCATTATAACGCTATAGAGGAATAAATGTGGATATGGGATGTTCAAAAACCTCATATTGGGTACAATGAGGATGTCCCCAAACTTTTGACCATATAGTGTAGGTTTGATTGGTAACACTACACAATACCATACATAAGTACAATATAAAAGTACATCCTGTATACTCACTGATACTGAACAAGAACTCCATGTAAATGTCTCAGCTTCATGAATGAAAGCATTAATGTTACTTTATTGATTTTGCTCTGTTTACCAGAAAGAGCTAGTTTCTCATATTAGCAGGTAAAGTGTTCATTCGAGTCATGTTTTAGAAATTAAGTGGAATAATTGCCACTAATTGCAGCCTTTCAAAATACAAGCTAAGCTTTGAAATCATAATTGGCACTGTGGCATGGAAAATTGATTTCCTGCTCCTGTTTTGGTGTGATGCACAATACATACAGTTCCCACTCCCAACACACACACACACACACACACGGTATGGAGTGGTCAGTGACTGAGCTCCTCAAACATCCTTTATTTGTCTTGGAGGATGATTGATTTTGACACACAAACTACTGCATGGATGATGAAGGCCGGCGTGAAGTGCAAATTAATATAGAAACACAGCAGCCAGCACATCCACATCCTCGACAAGGTGTGTGAAATGATAGCCGTCTGATGAGGAGGGATGAAATAAGTGTTTACGGCAACAATAAAGACACCATTCTCCAGCAGGGAGTGTATTGCTGACATCAAAAAAGTTCTTCTACAACATCCATTCTCCTCCTCAACCCCCGGCTCCTCGATACACATTGATTTTTTCCACCCCTCTAACACATTACCCAGATTAATGCCATGTGCTTGTGGCTCAAACAAATGTTACTTAATCAATAGTATAGTACAGAGAAAGCAACCTGAAATTACCCAGCACTTGTCTGTCTTAACTAAATGCAGAGAGGTTTTTTTTTTTGTTTTTTTGTTTTTTTTTTGCATGACATTAAAACCTTATTTACTATGTACTAAAGCTCAACATGCATGTCTGGACTTTTCTACATTGTATTATATTCTTTTTTGTGCAGGCCAAAGCAAAATTAACTGGTTAGGTGTAAATATTTTTCCCCTCAAGTTCTTGCACTGAACAAATAATATACAATAACATATGATAACATATGACAATATATGAGGCATTGGTGGCTCAGTGGCAGGTTTCTCGCCTATCATGCGGACGGCCCAGGTTCGATTCCCAGCCACTGGATGCAGTGCCGGTCCCAAGCCTGGGAAAATGGGAGGGTTGCGTCAGGAAGGGCATCTGGCGTAAAACATTTACCAAGTTGTTGTGCGGACCATTTGGTCCGCTGTGGCGACCCCGAACAGGGAGCAGCCGAAAGCAACATATGATAATATATATTCAATACAGTTTATAGCAAATAGGGCATTGGTAGCTCAGTGGTAGGTTTCTCTCACCATGCGGAGGGCTCGGGTTCAATTTTCAGCCACTTGCAGTGCCGGTCCCAAGCCCGGAAAAAATGGGAGGGTTGCGACAGGAAGGGCATCCGGCATAAAACCTGTGCAAAGTTGTTGTGCGGACCAGTTGGTCCGTTGTGGCGACCCTGAACAGGCAACAGACGAAAGGATAGTTTATAGCAAATAGCCATTAAGATAGTCACAGGGATTATTAAGCCTATTTTTAGACAACCTTTGCTAATTATTGGCAGATATTTGGTTATTTCTTGACTTTAAAATTAAACAAATTATCTGGTAAAAGTACAATGCTGAAAAAAAAACATCTCAGCAAGAGAAAAAACCTTACTGAAGTCAAACCTATCTATTATTTCATAAGATGAAAATAAACTAAAAAGTTTTGTTTACGTTTAAAATCATTTTGCTCTATTCATTTTTCTCATTTTTAGCATTTGTTTTAAAGAAAAATTCAAGATTTAAGAAAAAAAACACATATCAGTGTTAAAGCATCTAGGAAAAAGCTGTGAATAATTTAAATTTTGACTTGCATAATCCCATATTAGAATCCTATAAAGAGATATTAAATAGATATTAGGTAAATCTGCCCACATTCAAGGTCCTTTCACTTACTAGGATATCGGTTTTTATGGTGATAATTTTACATTTACAATCAATTGTCTAGAACTAAGCGTAATAATTTCGTGCATCCATGAATATTTATATAGTAATTCATTCATTCATTGAATACCGCTTATCCAATCTATTCTCGGGTCACGGGGAGCCTGTGCCTATCTCAGGCGTCATTGGGCATAAAGGCAGGATACACCCTGGACGGAGTGCCAACCCATTGCAGGGCACACACACACACAATACGGACAATTTAGAGATGCCAATCAACCTACCATGCATGTCTTTGGACCGGGGGAGGAAACCAGAGTACCCGGAGGAAACCCCCAAGGCATGGGGAGAACATGCAAACTCCACACACACATGGCAGAGGTGGGAATCGAACCCCCAACCCTGGAGGTGTGAGGTAAACGTGCTAAACACCAAGCCACCCCTATATAATAATTAAACATTTAAAAAATGCACTTAGGTAAATAAATTTAAACTACAGTATTTGAAGCCAGAAATGAATGCATCTATGATAACATTAGTGACGCAGCTCAGCAGAGGTATTTTCAAACCCACACCCGTCCAAAATTGCGTTATTAAGTTAAGTTAATGCCTGCAGCAGTGATGACATAAATTACCCATAATGCATCACCCACACCAGCACTATGATTTTGCTCTTTTGCAAAAACAGCCCAGCAAGTTGAATGCCGTGAACGTCTCTCTGACCCTGATGAGGTGGCTGCCAGCATCGTTCCCGTCTCCCCAGAGAGCAGGTCCAGATGATTGATGGCACACAGCACCTATTTAAAGGATGAGCTCTTCACCTGACAATCAATCACATAGGCTGCTTCTCACTATACCGTTTTTCTTACGGGGATTTTTGGGGCCAGAGAGCAATCCAAGGGGGAAAATAAGCACCTGGAGCAATGTTAAACAAAGCGCAACAAATTCAATACTTGCTACAGTTGCTGTCAATAGAAAAGTAACACGTGTACATCAGCGCCTGTGTCTCACAACACGAATGAGGTCTACAAAGGAGAATGAATCAAGGACAACTCTGGTCTCTGAGGCACCTTAAACTTTTCATGACGATAAACGATTTCAAATTGGAGAGGAGTGTAAGAGAAGTCCTTCAAAACTCTCAACAGACACGGTCTGTAGAGCAATAAAATCACCTAATTGTGTACAGAAAGGACCAGAAGGAAAAAAAAAACACAGAGCTGCACAGGGAAAGTGGGAAGTGTTGGCTCAGTGGTTGCGAGTTCAGCTCCCTGCGTCAACACGATGCCATTGTGGAGAGCTTGAAAAAGACCTTTAACCTCAGCTGGAGGTTACTTTGGATAAAAGTCTCAGGAAAATATAAAAGAGCAAAACTTAAAATAAGATCTAAGTAACAGACACTGATCACAGCTCCAGGATTCGTGTCTGTTGGCATGCTGGTATGTAGAATAGCTACATTAAATAAATCCCTGTGCTTGTATATTCCTGCCTCATGCCCAGCATTCTTGAAATGGACTCAACCCTGACCAGGAGAAAGTGCTTACTGAAGATGTATGAATGTGTTAAATTATCAAAAGGAAATGTCATCAGGTTCTGTTTCCAAAAATTAATGTTACAAGATTAATAACAAATTTAGATATGACTAAGCTATTGGCCATTAAATTAATATAAGCCATGCTGCAGCAAAAAGGAGATATGATCAAATATCACAAGCACTTTACCCAAGACCTTATTAGTAAGATTGCTGAAATCATCTCCAAGACCAGGTTTGAGGATCTACAGTCTAACCTGTGCACTGTCACAGAAGAAACTGTCAGAAGAAAATATAAAACATTCAGAAAACATCTTCCTTTTCCTTCTTATTGCCGCTAGCGTTATGTTCTCGACAGTACCAGAGAGATTACTTTATTCTACCCTGTGAACACCTGGATTTGCGTCCATACAGAAGCGCTCGCTCTCTTCCATATAACGAGCCTCGGCTCATTTGCCTGACGACTGCTTTTGAAAATCGTAATCAGGTTATTGCAGTTTACAGCCGACACCGGGGCAAACGCAAAGACCTGAAACCAAGCTTGACATTTTGCCCGTGGGTGAATTTCAATGTGGCACAGCTACTGGCTGCCAAGAATCTGGGCTGCATTAACTGTTTAAAAAAAAAGACGAAGAAGAAGAAGGGGGATCTCAGGGATTACATCATTATGTGCTCCTCAGGCTTTTATACACCTACAGTGGCAGAAAGGGATTCTGGCTTAGACAGCTTTAAGCTTTTGTGTACCAATTTACAGAAGAGAAGAGAAGAAGCTTGGCTAATAAAGACAGCTGTGAATTTCTGTAGGTGTTCTTTGTATTTCCCAGACTCCCTTCTGTCAAAACATACCCACCCACACACACACACACACATACACGCACACACACACACACACACACACACACAGGGATGTTTTCCTATCCTTGTGAAGATCTTCCACTGACTCGTCTGTTCAGCTCTTTTAGTTTTCATCCTGGGGACCAGCCAAATGTCCGCACAAGGTCATCAGATATTTCTATCCTTACACTGTCCTCACCAAGAGCTAAAAAAACATCCACGCAAACACATTCTCATGTGTCTTTGATAAACAGACAGAAAAACCTGACACTGAAGAGGCTTCATTTGTTCCACTTGCTTAATATTCGGGACGATCTTTCGGAGGTAATGTTTTGGATAAAAGACCACCACACTTGAGGTTAAGTATCTAATTTTGAATGTCTTTGTGAAGATTAGTCTGGTATTAGATTTCTCCTAGCTCCCATCTTTATCCTTTCTGCTGAGGCTATTTCAGAAATCCCATGTGTTGCTGCAAAGGCTGATTGAGCGAGCTCATGATTAGTTGCACTGGATATGCTTCGTTCAGGCAACATCGAGTTGAAAATGTGAAAATAGCTGCCGGCGCCGCACATTTACCCTCCCTTCGGCGACACCTGCTGCTTCACTGATTGATCTTTTCCCATTTGTTTGGTTCTGCACCGCTCAACAGCTGCAGCCTATCACAACAGTCCTCTGAATATAGCTACTACGTGCATATTAAATACCTACTTTTGACAAATCGCTCAATAGAGCCGAAAAATCAATAACTAATTTATTCTTTTTGGAGGGCGGGTTTTCAAATCAGATCCAGTATTTACAACTGTCGCTCTTGTGTAGTCATAAAAGTGATACTTTACCAAAAAAGGTAGTGCAGCAGACAGCAAAAGACATTTTTTAATTGCATTTTTTTTTAAATGCTCTTATTCAGACCCAGCCACTTAAGTTCAAAAGGTCCATTACCAATTACACAGAGAGAGCTCTCAGTATTCATTCCTGGACTAAACGAGTGTTTAACTCGACTTTCTGGTGGCATATTCAGTCTATTGAAATCTACACCTGTGTGCAGTTCATGCATCCAAGGATGCCACATTTTCCTCAAAAAGAGCTCACTGGGCATAAGCTTTTCAATCACACTCACATTTCCGACTCTAGAAATGCAAACTAGTAAAGCTTTTAATACGTGAACTCCTGCCAGTTCCATTATTATTTAGTATAAAAGCAAACAAATTTGAGATTAAAATACAAATTAGATATCAGCAGGATCTGAATAAACAACCAAAGAAGCCTCAAATATTTGAAACCTTGATCATGATAAGATGATTTTCACCCCAAAAACAAACAAAGGAATTCATCACAGACTCAATACCTGACTTTATGAACCTTTATGAACCAATTAAAGTTATAAATTCACACAGATTTTCATTTTTTTTCCCATTTTAGTATTTTAATACATTCTTGATCCTTAAAGTGTAACAGTATTGGAATTGTAATAATTATTATTAATAATTTCTGTAACAATTACAAAATCTTTTATTTTCACTATACAGTGGAACCTCGGCTTACAAATTGAATAATTTAGTTCTGGACGCAAGTTCTTAAGGTGAACAATTTGTCTTGAGAAAAAACATTTTTCCAGAAGAAATAATGTAAATGCAAATAATCCATTCCAGCCACCTAACAAAATTACCAATATTACCAATACGAAGCGTAAACTCACCCAAGCCAAGAATTCCATGTCAAGGGTCGTCACAGGAAGTCGTGCCACCAAGCTAAAAATAGAACAGACCACCCACGCCAGCAATCTGTCAACAAAACAACACCCGAAAAATCTCCTAGCTTTTGAATGCCTAGCTTTTTGAACGCACAATTCAATTCTTAAGGCAAAAATTCATAAGAGAGGGAATTCATATGCCGTGCTCAAGTATCAGAGCCTAAAAATCAGCAAAGTAATTTTGTTATTTTGCCAATTGGTTAGATAATGGAGATAAAAAAAAAAAGAAGAAAAACCTCTGGCAAACAGGGGTTAGGAATCCTGTATAAGTTAAAGATACACTCAGTTTGTTGTATTAGAGTTCGACAGAATCAGTACAACTTTAACAACAGACACGACTTGGTTTTGCTCTCGGTTAAACAGAGCCCCCGCCAGCATTAATTCTTTGCCAACAAATGTTAGCATGTTAGGGGTTTCTTTAAATCCTTTTAAAGACGAGTTCATGCATGCACATGCTCCCATCTGATTCTCACTCCCGAGGCCTGAGGCGAAGAGAAGCTGTGCATTTTTAACAAAGTCACTTCAACAAGGTCTGAGATATAACTCAAGTGACAGCAAAGCACAGTTCCACCTCAGTGCCGCTTAGCCTCGAGTGAGACTGTGCAACTTTTAACACTCATAACAGGATCACTGAAGTAGTGCAAGGGAACTGCACGGTCCAAAAAATCCCAGAGAAGCCAACTCAGCAGTTCCACATGACTAATATTTGCTTGGGAATATAGGAACCAGTTGTGGCTTGTCGACTGCAGGGAACGGATCTCTAGCCAGCCGTCGAAAACCCCGGAGCAAACCTAAAATATGAAAGTAAAGCATTTTTTTTGCAGTTGGGATTAATTAGATGTATTGTAATGAAATATATTATAAAATATCTATAGTTCAAGGCTGAAGAAGAGATACATTCGTAGATCACATTTTATTTATCTAGCGAGTCTAGTTACACTCAGCACTCAGACGCAGAGTTAGACTACTGTTAAATCAATACCAATAACCGGACGATTCATTATAAAATGTGCGAGTCTGGAAGAGAGACCCTGGAGAAGCATAAATCTCTCAGAATTCAGCTGAGTTATCAAGGAGTGTCACGCTAAAACAGAAAAACATCTCTGCTGATCAAGAAAAGTATGTCTATTCAAGTAGACTGCAGCAATAATTTAAATCAATCTTTCTGCATAACAAAGTTTTCAACAAATCTCCTTTTTAACTGCACAAGAAGTCTGCTAGCTTTATGCTGTGCTAGCTCCAGATCATCTGATTTGTCATTCTTAGATAGCACTTGCGTTGTTTAACCTCCTGTAACATTTGCCATGCTTGCACACCAGTAGAAAAGATAAAAACATTTAAAGCATATTCATACAAATTAGTATTTCTGATATGTTAAATATCTCATTTCTCTAGATGTATTGGTTGATTTGAATGTTTTTTAGTCCAATGCTATAATGATGACGTACTGACTTGAGACACAGCCAAAAAAAGAGAAAGGTTTTGGATCACGATGATCAAGAAACAGCTTCAATTCACCGTGGCATTGATTCAAGTCTTTTTTTCTGGCTTGTATTTAAGTGTAGTAGTCTAGACATTATTGATAACCCTAAACTCAGACACTCAGACACTTGAATAATGAATAAATAAATAAAAATCTGCCAACCTTGGAGGCATAAACTACATTCAGGAAATGATGATAATCTGAATTGGCATCTCAGAAAATCATCTTAACTATCTGTATATACCAACAAAGCACTTTTCCTCCGTATATACCGAGAAAGCTTTTGAATTAGTGTCTTTTACTCCCCAAATACAGCCTGGTAAGTGCTTTGGTCTGTATGAGTACAAAGACTGGGTTAAAAATGCAGTGCAGTGCTAAGCATAGAGAATCCTGTGCTATCTGTATGCACACTGCAAATGTTGATGTCCTTTCTCTCTCTCTATGTCTATCCATTTCTTAGTTTTCCCAATGCCAAGTGGCAGCTATTCTCCTTTCTGTCCCTTGCTGATGTCCTACTATAGCGATATTATTTGATCTAAAAACTGCTGAATATGGCAAGAGTCAATGTTGATTCCCTGTTATGATCAGTGCTACTGGCTATTGTTACTGATCTGCTCTCCTGACACCTGATATACTGGGATCTGTTTGTCAGAGAAAACATAATCCAATCTTTCATGGCCTTCTTTATTCTTTGTCATATGAATATGGTATTAAATATAACGGCATGGGGCATGGTGGCTTAGTGGTTAGCATGTTTGCCTCACACCTGCAGCGTTGGGGGTTCGATCCCTGCACACGGCGGGGGATTTTGCCAGGGATTTTGCATGTTCTCCCTGTGCCTCGGGGGTTTCCTCCCCTGGTCCAAAGACATGCGTGGTAGGTTGATTGGCATCTCTAAATTGTCCGTAGTGTGTGTGATTGCGTGAGTGAATGAGAGTGAGTGTGTGCCCTGTGATGGGTTGGCACTCCGTCCAGGGTGTATCATGCCTTGATGCCCAATGACGCCTGAGGCACAGGCTCCTCGTGACCCGAGAATAGTTCGGATAAGCGGTAGACAATGAATGAATGAATGAATATAACGGACAAGACATTTAAAAAGAAACTATGAAAAGAATTAAAAATAGTAAGACAAAAAAGAGAAGAATTAAGAACAATTAAATATGGTGTAAAATATATATTTAAAAAAACTGCACAGAAATATAATCCCTTGATTACTGAAAATTATATCGTGGTGTTTATTTTATAAATTAAAGAAAAATTTGAAGAATTAAAGAATAAATTCCTTAATTAGACCATGTTTGATGATGTTAGACTCTGTGTAAGATAAAAAAAAAATTATATATATTTGACTGACTCCTTTCCAAAAAGGGAACTGAAGAGGAATCCAGGTCCCACAATCCCCTCCTGTGCCTTAATTATACGTGAGGCAAGTGACCTATAAGACCGTCGGCTTGTGTCAGTGTGAGATCCTTCTAAAAGCAGTGCTAGAATACATGATGTTTTCTGGGTTTACATTGTAGTTACACCATGAAGGCTCAGCGAGAGGTTAAATAAATACGCGAGGACGGAGCACAATGGTGAATTATTTGAGGTCAAGATTCATATGGGAGAAACACAAGCAGATTTTTGCTGAACTAAAGAAAAGGAAAAGGCCAGCTGAGGGGTCCGTGGCACAGATTTGTGTAACAAATGTGTCTCTGTGTGCAGCATGGCAGGCAGCGTACACTCGCACTTGATTTATAGAGGGCCAGAAAACAACGGAAAACAAGGCAGTGAGGCATGTACAGAAGTGAGAGGCGAGACACCAAAAAGGGATTTAGACCTCTGATTGCTCAGACTGTGCCTTCTGCCAGTCAGGAGGAACAAAACCATGCAGAGTGGACAGAGGGGGAAAAAAAGAGGACGAAAGGAACTTGTGTGAAAAAAGAAAAGATGAGGAACTTTTACATAAAGATGTGTGTAAGGGAGAAACAGAACAGAACTCGTACTAAACTTCAAATATATTACTTACTGACTCCTCAGAAATAAAGTTGATGTTTAAAAAAAATATTTTTTCCCTTCTTGCTTCAGTGGTACCACAAACTGTACATCTTTTACACCTTTAATATGCGATATACGTTGAACTAGCTCTTAGAGTAAAAGCTACATCAATTCAATTCAATTTTACTTTAAACAATATGGACACTGTTACAAAGCAGCTTTACAGAAATATATAAATTCAAGTCAAGTAGCTTTTATTGTCATTTCAACCATATATAGCTGACGCATTACATAGTGAAATGAGACAACGTTTCTCCACTATCCTGGTGCTACATGAAATAACATAATGACATATAGCTACAAAACAAAACAACACAGAGCTAAGGACAGAAAGTTGTTCTAGCTACATAAAGTGCAACGTGTGCAACCAAGTGCAAACAATGCAGAATAAAATATAAAAGAATTAAATTTACAAAGTTTAAAATTTATCCCTAATGAGTAAGCCAGAGCTGATGGTGGTGAGAAAAAACTCCCTGAGACAATATGAGGTAGAAACCTTGAGAGGAACCAGACTCAAAAGGGAACCTCATCTGGGCGACACCAGAGAGTGAGATTATAAATAAAGTCCTTTATATATAAAGGATATATATAGTTATTCTGTATATAGTATAGCCATGTGGAGTTTTGTAACTAGGAGCTTTTGAGCAATATGTGTATGAAAATCTACAGTGGTCCTTAAGGTCAAAATTAAGTACCATAAATACCACAGTGCTGGCGATAGCTCAAGTGGTTAAGGCTCTGGGTTGTTGATCAGGGTTCAAGCCCCAGCACCCAAGTTGCCACTGTTGGGCCCTTAAGCAAGGCCCCTAACCCCCGCTCCAGGAACGCTGCATCATGGTTGACCCTACGCTCTGACCCCAACCCTCCAAGTAATGTATATGTGACAAATAAAGGCTAATTAAATGACTTTTATGGCACGCTTGGGGGCAGAGCTCATAATCAGGTACAAATCCGTTATACAGTTGCAAGATTATCGTCTTTAAGTGTCTATGTACAGTGAAATTCTTGTACTACAGCTGTACACGCAGACACAGACACAGTGCAAAAACAACAAGCAAATTCTTACATAGTGCAAAAAGCAAGCTAAACATTGAACACGGACAAAAGACCAAACAAGAGGTTTATTGTCATGTGCACAGTGAAAACCATGCAATGAAATTCTTATTTTGCATGTCTCCCTTTACACGATAGATAGATAGATAGATAGATAGATAGATAGATAGATAGATAGATAGATAGATAGATAGATAGATAGATAGATAGATAGATAGATAGATAGATAGAAATGTGATAATTTAAAATATATGTATATATAATTACTAACATGCAGTTGATCTATAGAAGACGTTTATAGAAGAGTTTTGTAAAAGAACGATCGGTAGGCACTAGGTTCATCCATTTGCTGTATTTTTTATTATTGTTTTCTGTCTATACCAACACTCAACTGCCGAAATGCTCTTTTTTTTGTATAAATAGCACATCATGGTGCAGGAGCCGTTCTCACAGATGAAAATCTTCCAGACGTGTTTTTTATAATGCTTTCAATGCAAGCACTCAAACCTCAAAGGTGAGCTAATTACACTGCTCCAGTCATGTGAAAGTCCGGTTCAGTGTCCTGTGCTGACCATAACACCCCTTTCTTGACCACTACACAACTTAAAGCAGGAAGTAACACTGAACCGAACTGAACCAGTCACGTTACTCATCATGCAGCATGCAGAGCAGAAAGCTTCTCCACAGGATGCAGTTATATTATATTTATATATAGTTATATATAGTTATGTTATATTCTTTTCGTTTTTGTTTTTTTTAACATTCCTCAGGATTAGAAGTTTCCGTACTATTTTATTACTGTTTATTAATGAGCAGATGGCATGCATCTTCTACAACAACTGTATGAGAGATCAGGAAGTTGCGTCCGTGTCAAGGTAGAAACGTCCGAAGCATTCTCAGTACACACAGGTGTGAGACTGTGTACTGATAACTGAAGATTGCGTGGCGTCACCACTGCTTTTCAAAGTCGTTGTCGATGCTATAATGAGAAAAGTGTTTGCTGACCGCCGCGGAGTCAAATTTCGCCAAGATCAGTACATTACCGATCTGATGTTTGCCGACAACAGTGTGATCTTCGCACCTTTGACCAGATGATGAGGAAGCTTCTGCTGTTCTCCATGATATCAAGAGAGAGGCTTATGGTTTAACCATCAACGGCAAGAAAACCAAGGTGCTCACGACAGATGGCTCACAAGCGACAGTATACCTTGATGGTACCAGATTAGAACAATTAGCCTTCCTTACTGGCTCCTCTGGAGATCACGCCCCAATGGCTGGAAAGTACAATGAAAAGCTCCAAAGAAAATGTGAAATTGAAGAAGACCTGACAAACCGAAGACTCACACCAGCAGAAGCAAAAGAAGTGGTCCTCAACAAGCAACAATGGTGGGAAATTTTATACGATGTTCGAAAGCCTGTAGCACATGCAGCAGCATACTGGCTATGCGGTCGACAGCATCCGGACGTGACCTAGAGGAACTTCAGATCAGAATGAGCAGATGAAGAAGACAGAAAGAACAGACAGACATATGTGAAGTGGCATGTCACTATGTCATTAACATTACAACAACTATGTTATAAAGCTCTGCTATTGAACAGCTTCAGATTATTGACCAGCTCATACAGCTTACCTATTCATGGAAGCCTATTAATAGGTAATTGCTTTGTGCTCAGTGTGTGTATATACATTTAGCACACATTTTACCTTGTAAAAGAAACAGAAGGATATACAGTATTATACATAGACCGATCAGGCATAACATTGTGAGCAGTGAGAGGTTAAGTGAGTAAGACTGATGATCTCCTCATCATGACACCTGTTAGTGGGTGGGATATATTAGGCAGCAAGTGAACATTTTTGTCCTCAAAGTTGATGTGTTAGAAAGAGGAAAAATGGACAAGCATAAGGATTTGAGCTTGACAAGGGCCAAATTGTGATGGCTAGACAACTGGATCAGAGCATCTCTGAAACTGCAGCTCTTGTGCAGTGTTCCCAGTCTGCAGTGATCAGTATCTATCAAAAGTGGTCCAAGGAAGGAACAGTGGTGAACTGATGACTGTGGGATTGAGCATCTGTGAGATGTGCTGAACAAACAAGTCCAATCCATGGAGGCCCCACCTCGCAACTTACAGGACTTAAAGGATCTGCTGCTAAAATCTTGGTGCCAGATACCACAGCACACCTTCAGGGATCTAGTGGAGTCCATGCCTTAACAGGTCAGGGCTGTTCTGGCAGCAAAAGGGGGACCAACACAATATTAGGCAGGTAGTCATAATGTTATGGCTGTATATACTCTGAAAATGGGAGAGAAATATTTAAAATGTGTTTCTGATGAAAATGCAGGAAGATATCCAGGCCCAGTATGATGATGGCAGTATTGTAAATAATCCTTCCTGATCTTTTGAGAGAAATGTCGACAGAAGGTTTTGCACCTTGCTGCACAGACAGAGCGGTGCATCGGTACTGGACTGAACTGACAGAACAAAATACTAACTAAAGACAAATATTTAATGGCAGTGGGTCCTAATTGGATCTAAAGTCAAGAATTGCAATTATAATTGGTCAAATTCTTCTCGGAACACTGTTTCTGATTATAAAATTTGTTGTTTGAGGTCAAAATCTTTTAATACAGCAGTACATTACTGCTGGGTATTAGCAATTTATCCTGATTTGCATATTACATTACCGTCTAGTAATGTCTCTACATTTTTTAAGATATATCTCTTATTTTTAAATTGACTGATTCAATAAATAACAAACTTACTGAAAGGAACTCATCTGGAGGCTTAAACTTTCTTGCTGTCTTTCAGATTATTTTCCCTATTATGATGAAACATTACTGGGTGTGGTCTCTTTCAGGATAACTCCACCCGCAAATGTATAGCACATGAGCTCCCCGCCATACCCCCTCGAGTGTGGAAATGATGTAAATCATACAAAATATCACAAGATGTGATATGCTTAGCGGCTATATCACCCCCTGCTTACACTGAAGTTGTTCTTTTTCACTTTTTAATGTGCTTCTGTATGAAATTGATTTCGAGACGTTTCATACGAAAAAAGCTCCACAGCTTGAACCCGTCACATTTGATTTGCAAATGATCAGAGGATGACAACTCCCATAAACACAAGTCAAATCAAGAGTCCTACATTCAAATCCTCCTCGTCTCTCGCTGTGATAAATGCAATCGGGTTTACCGGTTCGGGATCGCAGGAGGCCATGTAGGCATTTCTAATTTACATATTCAAGCACATGTTAAACGTTCCTAGTCCACCTTCTGAGTTTCTTGGGTATTTAAAATAACATAAAATAACAAGGCTCGTAATGAAATATTTAAAATAGTCTCATGTAATAAGTTTAATGATGGGTCCAGAGGATGACTGAGAGCTGGCACATGCTTTTACACGCACACATAAAATTTTCAACTTGCCCTCTTTCTCTCTCTCTCCCTCTCTCCGTATGTTTTGCTGTGTCTTTCTCCTGCAGTGCGGCAGCAGCAGTGGAGAGCAGCTCTGGTATCCTATCCCCTTCCCTCCATACAGAAGCAGTGCTTTGTTCCGTCTGCATACAAAAGCATCACTGTGAAAGCGCTGCTGCATAATGCTGAAGTTTCTCCAACGCTACACAAGAAACTGCAAGCAGCTGGTTTCACCTTCCAGATCAATGTCACTACTACCTGCTTTGCTGTTTGCTCCATTACACCTAATTTTGTGTTTGAATTCATGGGGCAACACTTTCACTTGTGCACCTATGCTCAAGAAGAGTTTTGTGAATTATACATTTTTTTAAATGTCTTATTATAAAATGAGGCTAACTGTAGGTTTCCCCTAGTAATAACCTCCAGAAATCTTCTTCATCCGCAACCTGTGAGTTCAATAAGCAGCACTGTAGTACAGCTCACCGCACACGGAAGACATCTCTAACTGCTCTGTTCTGCCTGTCTGATCTAATTGACGTCCTTGGTTGGTTAACAACAATCAGGTGAGACAGAGACAGAGGAGCTATTTCATCTCGCCCAAAGAGAGCACAGAAAATTGTACTCTCGTGGCCAAGGATTGGCATTGGCCTTGCTTGGGAATTTAAAGATTTCAATTCAATTAGAGGATCTGTCTAATTGCGGCATTGCTGCCAGTGCATTAAAGCGTTCATTTGGATTCTTTCACCTTCAACAGTTAGGTATTTAATTTCCCATGGCTATTTACAATTTCAAACAAATATCCAGAGCATGACTTTGACTTTATTTTGTGAAAAAAAAGAAAAAAAACATCATAAAAAGAATTCGGTCTCTGTAAACTAATATAATGTTCTCCTGCCTGATTATTGAACTATTATGAAACATTTATATAATGATGGGTGTGGTTTCATCGAGGATGTTTACGCCCCCATGGACAAGGCATTCAGGCTCCTAGAGTAGATGTAATCATATGCCATGACCTTCACTGTCACCAATCCCAATCTCAACTTAGCTGAACAGCTATAAGAGATTTTGGAGTGACTCAATCATCATCAAAGCACCAGCTGATGTAAAACCTTTTGGAGTAACAGACTATTTAAATGTCCCCAGAATGCTGTTGTGGCAGCTTGGCATAGTCCAACAACTTATAAGATTTTGTGTTATTTTCCTACCTTTATCATCTATCAGTATATTTCTTTACAGATGTTGTCGCTGTTGTGAACAGAAAGGTAAAACTTTGGTCACTAGAGCTCCTATGGTGGCTTCTTTCTATCTATCTATCTATCTATCTATCTATCTATCTATCTATCTATCTATCTATCTACCTATCTTTCTATACATCCATCCATCCATAGGCATAGTTTATATGCAGAGGCACAGTAGTTTGCCTCACACCTCCATCCATCTATCTATCCACCTATCTATCCATCCATCCAACCATAGGCATAGATTACATAGAGGCACAGAAGTTTGCCTCACACCTCTGTCCATCCATCCATCTAGCTATCCATCTATCTGTCCACCTATCTATCCATCCATCCACCTATCTATAGGCATAGTTTAAGTATAGGTACAGTAGTTTGCCTCACACCTCTATCCATCCATCCATCGGCATAGTTTATGTAGAGCCACAGCAGTTTGCCTCATACCTCCAGGGTCAGAGGTTAGATTCCCACCGATTCTCAGGGGTTTCCTCTGGTTTGTCCAAAAGAAATGCTAGGCTGATTGACATCTCTACACTGATTGTAGTGTGTATGCGATTGGGTTGGAACCCTGCCCAGGGTGTCCTCGGTCTTGTACCCACAGGCCTTGGAATAGACTCAAGGCTCCCTGTAACCCTATGTAGGATAAGCAGATCAGAAAGTAGATGGATGCATAGTTTATTACAAACATCTCCATTTCATTCAATGTGTATGTTCCAGCTCTCCTGTGTGTCCGAATTCCTTTAGAAAAAAAATCAATTCTTCAGAGTCAATCTTCATTTGACTCACCTTCATATATTAGCATTTCTTTTGACATGCTACAAGATACAAGTTAGACTCTAAACAGTCTAGTTCCTGATTTACAGCCGTGTGTCTACCTTTTTAATGCAAATACTGTTTTGAGTCTGTTTATCCTGTCTGCTGTTGCACCGTTTCTCACCTGATTGTGCCTGTGTACCCTTGAGCCTGACTCTTCTAATAAAAGCTGGCCACTCATCTGGCCTGACCTACACGTCTGATCATGACAGCACAACACTTTTCATTCAGACTGCAATTCTTTACAGTGGAGGCACACAATACTCTGTACAGCCGCCAGTACTCGATTCACCTATGTGTAAATGAAATGCAGCATTATTGAACACATCACAGAATAATTCAGTCACAATATGCAAAGTCTGCATAATTCCTCAGTTTGCATAACTGGTCTTTATGGCACATGTATGTGCAAGGTCTTATACTTTAAGTGAGAGCAGGGGAATGTATAGCCAGGGGTCTATGTTTACATTTATTTATTTATTTTTAATATATATTTAAGCAATATGGCATGACTGAGTGTAGGCATGAGCCCTGCCGTTGGTTATCACATCTGTGCTGATGTTCAGCTTAAACAAATCTAAAAAAAAAAAGGTGACTGAGATTAATCTTGCTTATATACAAGTTCTTCAACAAGCAATGAATCTCGAGAAAGTGACATTTCAGTCTCAATATGAACAAAATGTTCTATTTATTTTTGCTCCACTATTGAAAACAGATCCCAAACTCTAATACGTCGATTAGTTCACTCGATACCTTATATAGAGTTCGTTTTAAAGGCGCTTTTGTTCCCTTTCATCTTTATTTGATGAGTTTTCATATTTTAAGCCAAAAGTTTCGAAAAATATTTCTAAAAATTATCATTTGCCATGTCCGCTGATCATGTCACAAGCACTGCTGTAGTAACGGTTTCTAACCAGGAAGTGGAATTTTACGTGGTGAACGCAGACAAGTGGAGTGATGCAAAACATCCCAGTGCAGTTATGGGAAATATAGGTATACTTGGGACGGTGCTCAAATCAGATATTATACCATATAATATTTATTATTATTCATAATGAACCTGATTGTCTGACTGTTTGAATAGAATAAGTTCATTATAAAGAGAAATAATGTCTAAAATGAATATTTCTGGACTTGCCTGATCCATCCAGACGCTCTACCCCTGGTTGGAGTCTTGTCGCTCGGTGGTGCTCACTGCTGCTGGGGATAGATCTGCGTAAACAGCCTGTGACCCAGAGGACTGCCATGGAAAGAACCACTCTGAGACTATCGCACCATCTCTGAACCGCTGTTGCATCAGTCAAGGAATTAGTGCCAAGTCTGTAATAAACTCAGAAACTGCGCTGACCTATTAATTTGTCAAGAGCTCTTGGTTGTACAATTGCATGTGAATATAACTGTTTGAAGAAAGGACATTGTCAACATTTACATTATTTACTTTCTGGTGTCACCCAAATGAGGATGAGGTTTCCTTCTGAGTCTGGTTCCTCATAAGTGTCATCTCGGGGAGTTTTTCCTCACCACCATCACCTCAGGCTTGCTCATTAGGGATAAATGTTAGAGATAAATAGTAACTCAACTTTCATTCATTGCCTACCGCTTATCCAAACTATACTTGGGTCACGGGGAGCCTGTGCCTATCTCAGGCGTCATTGGGCATCAAGGCAGGATACACCCTGGATGGAGTGCCAACCCATCGCAGGGCACACACACACACACTACGGACAATTTAGAGATGCCAATCAACCTACCATGCATGTCTTTGGATTGGGGGAGGAAACCAGAGTACCCAGAGGAACCCCCGAGGCACGGGAAACACGCGCGCGCGGCGGAGGCGGGAATTGAACCCCCAGCCCTGGAGGTGTGAGGCAAACGTGCTAACCACTAAGCCACCATGCCCCCCGTAACTCAACTTTAAACTTTATCATTTTTTATGTTTCTATATTTCTTTTGAGACAATGTCTATAGTTAAAAGCGCTATACAAATAAATTGAATTGAAAAAATATTTTTGAAATAAATCTGTTATATGACGTATTAAACATTTTAGAACCCCCATGTTCAAGAGATCTTAAGTTACACTATCTTGACATGATATCAAACAATTAGATAAACATAACTTCTTCAGCAGCGAGCATGCACTTATTAATCACCGGCACTGAAATAACTAACAGAGCTACATGAGCTGTCAGCTTTAATAATCTCTATATCACATGTCACAGAGAGATAGAGAAAATAAACAAGACGATAGGCGACGGGGGGTGGGGGGGTTGGGGGTAATGGGTAATTGAGTAAGAGATGGCAAGAAGGGAGGAGAGCAGTCGTGAAGGATGGAAGTGTGTGTTTTTGTTGTGCTGAGAGAATCATCCTGCTTGTTTCCAATCAGAGGTAAAGTACACCGCCACCCGGTGCCGTCCTCCTCCCTGACTCTTCTCGCAGAGTGGAAAAATCCCATTACTCTCCAAACAGCCTGGCCTGCGTCAAATGATACTCCAGCCTGGCCAATTACGTCTCTCACTGCTGACCCTCTGTGACAGGTGCCTACCCTGTGTCTGTTTGAAATGATCAACAGGCCTGCTAGCAGAACTGCTTATTTAGAGATGATTCGATATCATTGTGTTAGAAGACAAGGACTGATAGGCTAAAAAAAGAAAATGATTGAAAAATGTGGAGAATAGGAAAGGGGCTCTATTCGAATTGCCGTTCTCAAACTTTTCAGCACAAGCAGATGCCGAGATAAGATCGCGACATTTTCTCTAACAAACTAAGATTGTTCTCAAACTGACAAATGAAAATTGAGATGATTTGCTTTTTCAGGTACTGACTGAAACCGGCTGATATAGAGATCCATCTGATATTTCTTTTTGTAAAAACACTAAGCTATAAAATGTTTCATACAAAAATCACTTAGACTGCAAATATACTACAGTATAAAGAATAAATATCAAACATTTACAGATGTCCACATCCAATTCCACATGTCCACATCCAATTCAACTTGTTACAGTATGAGAGAAAAGGGACATTGGTGGCTCAGTGGTAGGTTTCTCGCCTATCATACGGAAGGCCTGGGTTCGCTTCCCAGCCACTGGATGCAGTGCCGGTCCCAAGCCCGGAAAAATGGGAGGGTTGCGTCAGGAAGGGCATCCGGTGTAAAACATTTGCCAAGTTGATTTTGCAGACCAGTTGGTCCACTGTGGCGACCCCCAACAGGGAGCAGCCGAAAGCACAGTATGAGAGAAAAATAATTCTGTTTTTTCCTCTGATATTCCGATCCATCGTTGTTGGTGGTACTGTCCCGAAACCAATCCTGGGATTCAGATTCAGAATCACAATTAGAGATGTTGACTTCAGGGGGAAAAAATTGTTTTTCTGACTGTAATGTTTAAGTTATCTTTATTTGTCACATATACATTATTGCACAGTGAAATTCTTTCTTCACATATCCCATCCTTGGGGGTTGGGGTCAGAGTGCAGGGTCAGCCATTATGCAGCATCTCCAGAGCAGGGTGGGTCAGGGGCCTTGCTCAAGGGCCCAGTGGTGGCAGCTTGGTGGTGCTGGGGCTTGAACCTCAATCTTCCAGTCAACAACAGAAAGCCTTAACCACTTGAGCTACCACCACACCAATATGAAACAGTTAATGGAACAGTTAATATTCTAACTTTTCCACATATGGTCAATGTGAGAGATCTCTCTCTCTCTCTCACACACACACACACACCAGTGTGACACACACCAGAGGCATTCTCTATACTGCTGTTGGGAAAACTCTTGGGAAATGACTGTGTGAAAATCCTAGGAGGCTTTAAAAAAGGAAAAAGGCGTGTTTTAAACCTCCACAAAATTTTGGAAGCATTTAGTCTTGGATATAAAAATAGATATCTGCTAGGAACCAACTTTCCTCAACAGCAGCTCTCTACATGAGAAGAAAAACTGGCATCTTGAATGCACTCTAAATGTTTGGCAAGGTCCACTTGGCCCCAGTTAACATGAGAATGCAAATTCATTTAATCCCACAGCAATCAGTCATCACTCCCAACTACTTCCTATTTTTTGTTGTTGTTGTCTCTGTGCACTGGAGCTTTGACACTAAAACAAATTCCTTGTATGTGCAAACATACTTGGCGATAAAGCTCTTTCTGATTCTGGTTCTGATTCTGATTCTGATTCAACTTTGCGCATGACGAACGCTTTACATACCTGTCCCAATGTGCTGTCACTTCAAAGCCATTTTAGCTCTAATGGGAAGCAGAGTTTGTTGAGTGAGTGAGTGAGTGAGTGAGTGAGTGAGTGAGTGAGTGAGGGGAGGGGGAGGGGGAGAGAGAGAGAGAAAACAGAGACATAGACAGAGACAAAGAGAAAGAAAGACAGAAAGAGAGAGAAAAACAGACAGAAAGACAGAGAGAAAATGAAAGACAGAGAGACAGAGAGAGCAACAGAAAGAGTGAGACAGACAGATAGAAAGACAGACAGAGAGAGAGAGAATGACAGACAAGAGAGAGAGAAAGAAAGACAGAGAGAGAAAGACGAGAGAGAGAGAGAGAGAGAGAGGAGAGAGAGAGAGAGAAAGATGGAGAGAGACAGAGAGAGCGACAGAAAGAGAGAGGCAGACAGATAGAAAGACAGACATGGAAAGACAGAGAGAGAAAGACAGACAGATGGAAAGACAGAGAGAAAAGAAAAAGAGAAAAAAAACAGAGAGAGACAAAGAGAGGGAGACAGATTGAAACACAGACAGAGAGAGAGAGAGAGAGAGAGAGAGAGAGAAAGAGAGAGAGAGAAGAGA
Organism: Hemibagrus guttatus; assembly: GCA_033459395.1. NCBI lineage: Eukaryota > Metazoa > Chordata > Actinopteri > Siluriformes > Bagridae > Hemibagrus > Hemibagrus guttatus. The sequence goes on from JAUCMX010000002.1 coordinate 27,735,891, forward strand.
AAGGGAGAAAACAGACAGAAAAGACAGAGAGAGAATAAAAGACAGAGAGTGCAAAGAAAAAGGGAGAGAACAGACAGATAGAGAAAAAAAGAGAGAGACCGAAAAAAAATAAAAGAGACAGACAAAATAGAAAAGAAAGAGAGAGAGAGAGATAAAAGAGACAGAGAAAAGAGAGAAAAAGAGAGAGAGAGAAAAGAGAGAGAGAGAGAGAGAGAGAGAGAGCATCAATTAGAGAAGAATATAAGAAGATAGTAAGTGCTGATAAATGTCTGACCTCATGATTTGGTCTGTGTCTCAGGGGACATTGGCTCTGCACCAGTCCATCATCCATGTCGATTGTTTTTTCCCCCAATAACAGCTCTGACTATAGTTCTATGTACAAGGCAAAATCATGGGTTTTATATTAATGCGCTTGTTATGGTCTCCATGGTAACAACCTTACACAAGGCCTTGTATAGTGGACACAGCACATAAAAAGAAATAATAAGAAAACATTAAAACGCTAACTGTTTGGATGGGGATGATCTAATATTGATGGAAGGAGTCTCCAGTGTCAGTGCTTTGTAACAATCAGTGGTAAGGTTTTCCAAAAAGGTTGTTTGTTTTTCCGTAAAAAGCTGTGGTACCAGTAGAATAAACCACATTTGCATGTGCTGTTATTGAAACACTGAACTTTGAGGAACGCTTTCACATTCGTTAGTAACCCAAAACATCATTGCTGATTATTTTTCTGGAAGAGAGCATCCTGTTTTTGTTTACTTGACAAGTTTTGATCTTAAAGAGTCTCCCAGAGGAGCAGAGCAAAACTTATCGTACGTAATAATGACAAAATACGATATTATTGCAAAACAAAAGAGTGTAGAGTTCTGTTCAGGAGATATATGTAAAAGAAAACCTTTCCGTTGTTTCATTAGGCTTTTAGTAAATCAGGGTGTGAGTACATGTTTATATCCTGGTTCAGAAGAATGGGGCAAGGGAAGAGCAGGTATTCATCTAAAAAAATTTTAAAAAAAAAAAATACTAATAAATAAATAAAAACACACTGCAATCATTATAATGTGTTCCAGGATGATTTGTATCAATGCTGCATGTGATAAAAAGAAGAAATTTGAATAAAACTTAGGAAGTCTTGTTGTTTAGTTTCTTAAATACATCATCTTCAGCATCTGAGCTGATCCGAAGCCTATCTGAAGAACACTGGGTGTGAGATGGGAGTACAGGAAATATAAGGAATTCAGGAAATGGGAGGAAACCAGTGAAACAGGAGACCTGGCACCATGGAGCTGATGTTATTATCATTATTTATTGTTAATATGAGTACAAAGCTAAATATTATAATTAAATATCATTTAATTCCACTTTCTCCATCCTTTTTTTCCTCTCTCTATTTCCTTCCTCCCCTCTTTCACACGCTGCATACAGCTGAGCAGACAGGCAGTAAGAGTGAAGGCAGCAGATCGTGAGCTGGCAGTGACAGAGTGCAGCTGTCCACTCTATAATGACTCCTACTCAGTGCCAGCAAGGTTAACGGGCCGTGGGCTTTTTTCTGGGGAAGGAACACAGTCCCTATTCCTCCTCCACCTCCTCCCTCTGTGCTATCAAGGTCCTTTAGGGAGACAGCAGTCCTACACACCACGGCAGCTCGACTGGGAAATTAGACACTTCACCTCTCAGCTTTCTCTCACTGAGCAATGAGCAATGAGACAAAGATTTTCAGCACATTTTTCTCTGCCTTACTTTTCCCATTCTATCCGTCCCCCATTCCCATCCACTGCACTTTACCTCAAGACTTTCGTCCCCAGGGTCGCACTCGTTCATTTTCCCCACTATGAGAAATCGCTCTGTGCTCAAACCCATTTATCGCTTTTCTACTCCTTCTTGCCACTCATATCACTCTTTCCTTCTCTCCAGCTCATCTTTGGTGTGGTCTCCTGCCATTTTGTGTCCTGCCGGTGTGGACTGAGTTTTGTAGCCCTGCTCTAGGGAGACCTCCTGGCACGTGGATCATGTAAACATGGAGACCAGACATGAAAGCCAAGCATGGTGCTTCCAGTGAACGGACAGCCAATGAGACGTGTTGAAATGGCTTAACACCTACACGTATCTTTTCTCAAAATGCTGACGGCCCATGTCAAATGTTCTTTTTCTATCTTACATAATCCTTAAACACACACACACACATACATACACACACTTAAAATACCATCAGCCCAGTCAAACTGCATGTTAAATATTCGATAATTCATTATTTTGTACACACAAACACTGTAGATAGCATGGTATGGCATTAGGGACATGTGAGTACATTTTTTAGTTTCAGTCTAACCCAGGAGTGCCCAAATCTTATCCAGAAAGGGCTGGTATGGGTGCAGGTTTTCATTCCAACCAAGCAGAAGCCACATCAAAGTCTATCAAAAGCCAAGATCAACTGATTAAAAAGGTGGAATCGGTTGTGGCTCCTGCTTGATTGGTATGAAAATCTGCACCCATAAGACACCACTGGTCTAACTGAAGGTCTTTCCTAAATGTTTTCATCAAATGACCCTGGCTACTTGATATCACACAGGGCTCTGAATCATTTATGGTGTAAATTATTGTGACATCCAAAAAGGATTAGGGTTACTATGTAATTCAGTGCTGAAGACTGTATGAAAAGGAGGACATTTGGGATATTAGATTTGAATTAGAATTGAAAACTATTGAGGACAATGTGTTTTTTGAGAGTTTTGGGTCATCTAAGAAGCAAACCTCATTCGCCGTGTTTTATGTGATGTTTATGTGTAACATTATTACTACTACAGTATTTGTTCTGTCTATTATTAATGTTCTTCAGTGCTTAGGATTGTACTACGTTTTTTAAAGGGGATGTGGCAGCTGTTTCCACCGTATGCCATTGCTCTGCACTCTCCAATCTATAAGCGTTAGTTGACTGCTGTAATCAGGAATGTTAGACATTATGTTATGATTTTTAGCATTGTAAACCAGTGTGTATTAAATCTCACTGAGCCTGCTGGCTGATCTTGTTTTTGAGACACAAACCTTCACATCTCTATCAGAAATACAAGCGCAGGCAAGCTGGTGTAAGTGGCGGTAAAGACCACAAATCAATGTTATTGTACTTCAGACTACGATTTCGAACTTACCCCATTTGTTGCAGGTCTTATGCTGCTATTGACTGGGATGTAAAATTACACAAATGTCAAAGGTCTTTTCTGGCTCAGCAGCGAGTCTAATAAATGTTCAATCCAACACATGGCTTGCAGCTCACGCACAGATAACCAGCTCGTGGGAGAGAGATGGAGAGAGGAGAGAAAGATGTGAGAGAGCTCATCGGTGATCATTCGGAAAGAGAAGACTAAAGGTGTTTTAACATTTGGCTTGAATACTTGAGGACGGAATCTAGTGCTGAAGTCCTAACTCTGAGATTTAGAACTCAGAGTAGAAAGAACAATCAATCGTCACGTATATTAACTGTTTTATTAAGGTGGTTAGATGCTAAGCAAAGATGAACATGGAGATTGTTTCAGTCCACACTTTGCAGCTTAAACACACAGAGGTTTAAAAAAATAAGTGAATAAATAACAAACAGCACAATTCCGCAGCATCCAGACTTCCGAACTTCCAGGATCAGCTCATTCAGTTTGCAAAACAATATGTGGTAGTTTCAGCTGATTGCAGTTGATACCAAAACCCATTTAGTACCAAGAACCCAAGCAGCAAAAAAAACATGCTGTTTGGATGCATGGTACATCACAGTGCAGAAATGCCTCAAACAAGTATCTGATCACATAGCATTACTTATCCAGGCACCCCGGCACAAGACGAGTACATTTTCTGCAATTGTCTCTGAAAGTCTTCCACTGAACCCTGAAACAGGAAGTAGCATAAGAAGTTAAACCAATCCCATTACCCAGTATGTGTTATCAAGTGCGGATTGCTTCCAGACTTGATGCAGAATTCACCAGAGGAAAATGCATCCTGATTGGTGCTGGGGTACTGCTCCTGGGCATGAAAACAGCTTTCACACTTCACCCACTTCAGAAGTGTGAAAATGACCAAAGGCTGTACCATTAGAGACAAAACTAGTTTATGTCAATTATATTACAACACACTGCAATGTCCAGATGCCTTACCCTTTTATCCCCTCCAAGACAGTTACTCAATTTTGCAAAACATCCAAATATGGAATCTCTGAGAACTTACACTGGATATATTATTTACATATCCCTTCTACAATACTCTAGAGTTGCAATGGCTGTATTTTTGACGTAGTAGAGTATAGTAAAAAGAGAGAGAGAGAGAGAGAGAGAGAGAGAGAGAGAGAGAGAGAGAGAGAGAGAGAGAGAGAGAGAGGAAAGGGGGCAGGCAAGCAAAACAATTAAAAACAAACCAAGAGTAAATGTGATGGAAAAAAAAAAAGAAAATGAGAGAATTAAATATTAATAAATCATGGGAGGAAGTTAAATTAAGATTCAAATCAAGCTCTACTTAATCAGCTTCTCTTCACATAATGTTCATTTTAATATCAAATTTGAATTCTTTTTTTTTTTACGCAAATTCTGCTTTAAGCATGGCCCTGATGCTGGAGTTCTCTAATTCATGAAGCAGAAAATAATTACCCTAAATACACAGTCACACACTTGTGTGCACATTTGTGTGTGTGCAGACACTCAGAGAGAGAGAGAGAGAGAGAGAGAGAGAGAGAGAGAGAGAGGGAGAGAGGGAGAGAGAGAGAGAGAGAGAGCAGGGGGATGGAGTGGACGTGCAGCAGCTGCTGGTATAATGTCGTAAATTAAGCAGTGATTGCTCAGTAAACAGTGAGTGAGGAAGTGTGAGTGAGATGCCTTGTGCTGCATGTTATTAATATGCAATCGCAGCATCAAAAATAAATCCCAACCTCTGCAAGTGTAAACAAGGAGAAAAGTACGTATCCTCTTGATCCAATATGTAGAGCCATGTGAAACACTCAAGTACATCCATATGGACTCACTCTCTCTCTCTCTCTCTCTCTCTCTGGCTTTCTCCCTCTCTCTTGCTGTCTTGCTCCCTCTCTCTCTCTCTCTCTCTCTCTCTCTCTCTCTCTCTCTCTCTCTCTCTCTCTCTCCCTCTCTCTGTCTCACACACACACAAATATGGCTTTATTTTCATCCTATCTTTAACGGGAAAAACAAAAACACTCCCATTTTTAATTAATATGTGTTAAATTAACAAGGGGCAGTTTTGTGCGTTTTATTTATGTAGAAAGTTTTAAACTGACATGAGTTACACCTCCAAGCAATGCCATCTTGGCTGGCGCACACACGCACACGCACACACACACACCCCACACACACACACAGCTGTGCTCATATTCTTTTTAATGCCTTTGAAGCTCCAGCACTCCTTATCCATTTGTGTCTATTAGTAATGGGGCATGAGCAGTTGACTGAGTACTTATGCAACCACCTAATCCATTAATAAAATGCCACTCGAAATTTGCAAATTGATTTTCTTTATTTGGGAAAAAAAAAACAGGTCTCTAGCTTATTTTCCATTAAGATTTGATTCTCTGACATGGAGATGTCGCTTGTCTAACTGACAGAGCTCCCCATTTAAAACACATTACGTAGGAATAATGCAGAGAGCAATGATATGAAGCCAAGGGTACCAAAATTCCTCTGAAAATAGAGAGAATATCAAATTATGTTGGATTATTAATGTGACACGGTTCTGGTCATTTGGAAATAAAGCAAGTGTAGTATGTAAGGGTGTGGCATGCTGGGAAAACGCGTCACAGCGAGATTTTCTACAATATACAGAAATTAAATTTGTATGTGTATCAAGTAAAATTTTTGCACTTTTCAGGCTATTTTGTAACCTTTCCTTGCGGTCTGCCTTAATAATAATAATAATAATAATAATAATAATAATAATAATAATAATAATGATAATAATAATAATAATAATAATAATAATAATAATAATAATAATTTATTTTTGCCTAAAGGGGTCTAAACATTTGGCAGGTAAGTATAGTTTCCTCATAATTTGATCAAGTTTTTGGGTGGAGCACTCCAAAACTTTGGCACTGTTTCATTACAGATGTCAAAATGTCCACGATAATCATCTCACATCACATCATCATAACAAAGAAGAGCACAGACACATTCTGTACAGAGGACAAAGCGATAAAATATTTAAAATCAGCCATTTTCACACTTTTGGGGCAAACAACCTCAATGGAAACACTGAATTTTCTGCCACCTGTAACATTTGAAGGTTTTATGATTTCAGTAACATGAATGTATCTAAGTGTAAGAGCAATGCACGAAAACCCAAAGGAATAATCCAGGCACTGACTTAGCAGTCTAGACGCGAAGCAGAGGAGCCTGGTTTATACTTGACCCATGATTTTCTGTGTGTGCAGAAGCAGCAGTAATGCATGTAGCATTTGCTGGGCAGCTTAAATACATCTGGAATATTTAAGAGCCACATTCAATGGATGGCAAATCAGAGCCAAAACATCGCCGTCTCTCAGGTTTTCATATTTTAAAAAAATGCTAAAATGTTGAGTGCTTTCACGCTCAAGGATTTTAAACATACTGATGACCTCGGAATCTTTAAATCCCTCTGTCATCGTCCTGTCTGTTGTCATGGGCTGCATTTCAGATCAGAAACACTTGCATGCTATTAACTGTGATGTGAGGAGGCCACACACACGATGGTCAGAAACCCCAAATCCACAAACGCCCCCATCCTGCTGATTCACTCTTTCAGCTACGCTCCGTGCTGCGGTCAGCTTCTAAACCACTTAGTCTGGTGCCACATGTGGTCCATTAATCTCCCTGGTGACTGTCAGAAAGACAAATGGGGAGATGGAGCAACGGAGGGACATGAACCGAAAGAGAGAGAAAACACAGAAGAGAAAGAGTGGAGAAGGTGAGAAACAAGTGGATTTACACACCACAGCCAAGACAGGAAAACTAATGGATGGCCAGGGTTAGATGATTTAGGGCGAGGCCCAGATCTGTGCTTTATCTCTCGCTCTCTTCTTTGTCTGTATCCATCTCTCCTTCTCTTTCTTGTAATGTGCATCTCTCCCTATCTTTCTATTTTATCTCTCTCTCCCTTTTCTCTTATTTCTGTATCTTTCTCCTTCTCTCTCCTTCATGTCTGCATTTGTCATCTTTTTTCTAGCAATCTGCACCTCTCTATCTATCCTTTATCTGTCCATCTAATGTTCTCTCACCTCTTGTTCAATTTCATTTCTTTCTGTCTATATCTCTCCTTCTCTCTATAAGCATCTCTCCATATGTCTACATTTCTCTCTCTCCCTCCTTTCTGTCTGTATCTTTCTGCTTCTCTTACTATTGTCAGCAACTCTACCTCTCTCCTTTCTGTCTCTAACTCTTCCACTCTCAGCTTTCTCCTTCTCCTGTCTCTCTATCCTTTTCCTATCTGTCTGTATCTCTCTCCTGAATATCTGTATTGATCATCAATACAATCTCTCCTGTTGGTCTGTATCTCTCTCTCATTCTTTCTTTCCAGTCTGCACCTTGCCCCATCTTTACTTATCTATTTCTCTGTTTCTCTTCTTTCTGTCTATCTTACTACCTGTTTCTCATTTTGTCTGCATCTCTCCCTCTCTCACCTTTCAGTCTCTTCCCAGTCTTCAGACTCTGTCTCTCTCTCATTTCAGTCTCTCTCTCTTTCACCCTCTCTCCTTTCAGTCTTCAGTGTATCTCTCGCTCTCCTTTCTGTTTATATCTGCCTCTCTCTTCTTCCTGTCTGTCTCTAGCTCTCCCTTTCTCCTGTCCCCCTCTCTCTGCCTCTCTCTTTTTCCTGTCTGTCTCTAGCTCTCCCTTTCTCCCGTCCCCCTCTCTCTGCCTCTTTTTTTTTCCTGTCTGTCTCTAGCTCTACCTTTCTTCTCTCTCTCTCTCTCTCTCTCTCTCTCTCTCTCTCTCTCTCTCTCTCTCTCTCTCTCTCTCTCTCTCTCTCTCTCTCTCTCTCTCTCTCTCTCTCTCTCTCCTCTCTCTCTCTCTCTCTCTTTTTTTTGTGCTTGCTCAGAGTGGATACCAGCCTCCCTCTGGCAGATGTCTTGATGATTAGGCATGTAGGGAAAGAGGAATGAGGGCCGGAGGGATGGAGTGAAAGCAACCGAGAAAAGGAAAATACGTTTTCAAAGCTGTACAGGGATAAAGGAAAAGGATCGATCACAGAGTGAGCTGGAAACGGAGACAGTAGACAGAGAGAGAGAGAGAGAGAGAGAGAGAGAGAGAGAGGAGAGAGAGAGAGAGAGATTGATGGATTGAAGGGTGAAGATAAAAAAATAAGAAAAACTGGAGAGTGGATTATCAGGAAATTAAAAGGAAATTATTAAGAATAAAAAAAACAGAGATAAGTTAACTATAGTGGGGAAGAGAGATAAAGTGTGTGTGTGTGTTTTGTGTGTGTGTGTGTGTGTGTGTGTGTGTGTGTGTGTGTGTGTGTGTTTGTATAACAGTGCTTTATATGTACATATATTTTGATATAATGTAAAATAGCTCTGAGATAAAAAAAAAAAAAGACTAATTAATTTACTGGCAACATTTTTATGTTTATGTTGCTGTGCTTTGCTTTGCTGGGTGTGTATTACACACTTGGCTAAATCAATTAAAGAAACAATGAGGGAAATTGTACACAAATTACACAACTCTCCTCTTTATGCCAAATATCACTCAGGTTTTTTAAAGTATGAACTTATTTTCTGAAGTTTTGCACTGGAGCTATTGTGTCTAAGAAATACATCTCAATTACGAGTCTCCTGAAACTTTTATTGTGAGCACATCCTCCTGGAAAATCTTTTGAACCTTGACCCCAGCACGTCTTCTGTGTCATGGAGTGATGACGAGAAGCAGGACCCAAGTGTGTATGTTCAGTGTGGTGTTTATTTCTGAGTATCCAATCATTTTCATAGCCCATAGTGTGTGTAGTAGAACATGGAAGGAAGAGAAACTCCAGAGAGGAATAACCCAATACTCATGCATGAGAAAAACATCATGAGTAAACCAGGAAGTAACAAAAAAAAACAAGAAGGACAAAGAAACACAGCTCAGAACTTACTTTACCATTGGGTTTTGTTTTCACTTCCTGCTTGTCTCCTGCTTGTTTTGTCAGTTAATTATGGTTCATAATTAGTTATGCATATTATACATTTATTCATATATTTTTTTGTCCAATCCTTGTTTCCATGTTGCACGTTTTTCATTTCATGATAAAAGATTATCCCTTCCTGGTGTTGCCTACTATATTAAAGATTATGACTATGGTTTCTGGATTAGCCTCGAAACATGCCACTGATGCTACACGCTCACTTCCTGCTTCACACTCCTGCACATTACAGCACGTGTGAAATGTAATGTGAAATATGGCACCAGCAGAAGGTGCGCACTTTGTTGGAAGCCGCAAAATACGCTAAACAGACCTGTAGAGCAGCTCATCATGATGGAGATGTGGGAAAAAAGGCACTGCTCTGTTAAATTACCAAGCCCCTGTGCTTACCGTTCAGAGACTCGCCGAGGAAGTCTGCCCTCCTGCTTAGGGCTAACGCTCTCCTTGCTCTCTCCACACTCCAGTTCTCGTAAATAAAAACCCCTCCGGGGAAGAAATTATCAATTGCAGGCAGAGTGTTTTGTGTTGATGCTACCCCCTTTAGATGTACCACTTCAGAGCCCACACAGTAAATATTTACCTCAGATCACATCAGGATCTTCATGAATATCATGCAGAGTTGCTGCTGTGAATTAGGATGCAGGGTGACTTGCAGTTTTCAAACATGAACAAAACTTTTTAAAGTTAATTGGACAACTGCAGTCTGAATAATAAGGAATAAAACACAACAGGACATGCTGCTATTTTTTTTTTTTTTTTTTTTTGTGACATGGTGCAAAGTCCCTGTAACAGCTCATTCAGAAGCATTTTATTTTTTTTATTTTTTTTAAGTCTTGCAATTTTGCACATTTTTTTTTTACTAATGTCATATTTTTTCATATTTTATAAATGTATTTTTGTTTTTATTTTTTAATTAGGGTTTATGTTGTGTAGCATCACTCATGTTATAGTAGTGATAAACAGTTTTTCCATCACTGGGCTTGTACAACACTGACTAATCGTCCAGAATGAATAGCATAAAGACAAAGACAAAAAAAAAAAACAAGGATTTCCACCATGTCTGGTTGAAGGAGAGTAGAAGAGACATAATATTATTAGCTGTGCATTCAAAAGCTACAGAAATGCACAATAGACATTGGGGGGAAAAACAATACAAAATACAAATCAAATCTAATATCCATTACAAACATGAGTTTTGTTTTACTGTATTTTATTTAGAGGCATCTGTGTGTATTTAATGACTTTCTAATTATAGTGACCGTTAAAATCATGTATTTATAAAAGGGTTAGAATTGACAAGTAGATTTAAGTCTGTTTAATCTTTCTGGATCAAAAATATTGGGCCTTTTTTCCTCTTTTAGCAGAATATGGCATCTACATCTCTAATAATTGCAGGTAACTGATATTACTTAGTGCAGGAGTGTCCAATCGTATCCACAAAGGGCCGGTGTGGGTGCAGGTTTTCATTCCAACCAAGCAGAAGCCACACCTGAGTCTACTGAAAGCCAAGATGAGTTGATTAAACAGGTGGAATCAGATGTGGCTCCTGCTTGATTGGAATAAAAACCTGCACCCACACCGGCCCTTTGTGGATAAATGTTTATACCCTGACTTGGGTATAAACATAGCTCAGTTAGCAAAAATACACTGATAGATTTTATTCCAGTATTTATCCAATTTACCTTGCTATAAAGTGAGGAAGCTGGGAAAGTCAAGAACATGTAAGACTGGGAAAGGCGGCGGAGCTTCCAGGAGGCATCGGTTAACATCAGAGAGTTCAAAACGTGATGTGCGAATCGTTCCAGCTTTATGTGTCAACTGGCTCATTGCCCTTTTCCAGTCATTCATAATAGTACTGCGGAGTTCCTATGCAAAATGCGTAAAAAAGATTGTCAGGTCTTGTAATATAATTTAATATAATAATCAGAGCTGCTCTCGCTGTAATATCGTAGTATCAGATAATAAAATTGTTATATCGCACAAGTCTAGGGTACACACAAGCTGCAACGGGGCAACAGATGGGTCATCGCTGAGCACTCGTACGCCTCCTTATTAACCTTTCCCATCTGCTGCAGCCTACTCTTCAGCGCCTTCTGCTGCTGCTGTACCTGACTCTAATTCAGCTGATTTAATTCATTTCCCAACATGCAGCATGAAGCTCAACGAAACCCTGCGCGTTAAGCGTCAAGTTACGAACCCTGCCTATGCATATATATGCATATCTAAAACTCTTGTTGATGAGGAAAAAACAAATTCACACTGTAAAAGTTATGCAGGTGCGTCTACATGCGTCTATTTCTGGATTTCTACAAATTGACCTGCAAATCAATAGAAGTGAGACGCAAACACATTGGCCGTATTTCAAAATGATTCGCATTTGAAAAGGCATTGAAGCGCTGCCAGTGAACATCATCAGGATGCAGACAGCATTAGTTCAGAGGCAGAGAACATGAGGACAAGCACAAATATTGCAACACGGTTTTCATTCTGTTCTCCACAACGACCAGGTCTCACCAACATCATGGAAATTAATATCAACTGTACTCTGAGAAATTAGATGAAAAACTATAATTGTGAGGTGAAAACTGACTTTTTCTTTTCTTTTTTTCTCCCATAATATGCTCAACTCTTATTGCTTTCTGTCCTCACATCTCTCACATTGTGGCTCATTTTCGTAGAGCCTTCATGATTTTAAGGAGTATTCTAAGTAGCGTCCAGCGTTTAGATGCAGGATTTTATAGATCTCGACAATAAGACGATATTTAGTCTCGGATGACTCGCTTGACTCGATAATTTAATGCACACAGAAGCCCAGCAGCTGCACTTCTTTAAGGTTTATTTTTAGTTTTGTTGCCAGTGTTGGACCCTTAAGCAACACCCTTCAGCCCTCTCTTCTACTTTTTTTTTTTTTTAGTTTTTATTAAACACTATTATTATAATACAAACAATCTGACATTGAAGCATTCAGTATTTGAACAATTCAAACAAAATAAGGCACAGAACAGGTTTACAAAACAAGTACACTATAGTATCAATATGATATCGTATGATCCTGAGCAGGTCAATCAACAGAGAGAAGGAGAAAACAATTAATGTAAAAACAAAACAAAAAAAAAGTGGGGGTGCTAGAGGGTCCATTTAATCTTTATTAATAATGTTGAATTCACGGCATGTATTAATACATTTTATTCCATTTTTTTATGCATATGCGTTAGTGGACGCTATCTCCTTTGTTTATATGAAACACGTGTGTGTTAGCCTAGCAGAACCGGTAATAACATTTTTTTCAGGCTTCTGATTGGCCAACATGGCTTTACGGTTGAGATTATATCACCACCTGTTGGTTTGGAATGCTCTTGACAGCGCTTCAGACCGTGTTTATGCGTTTTCATTTGGACAGAGTTTTTTTTTTTTTTTAATGAAGGAGGAAAAACTCTGTTTATAAAAATACCCATGTACGTGTGGACTAGGCCTCAGTCAGAAGGAGCAGCTTTGCTTGGAAACTAACGAAAAAATATTCAGTCCATCACTCCTCATAGATTTAGGCATTCACTGTGCCCATGCACTGTGCATTCAGGCGTTTTAGGGGTGCAACTTTGTTTAAAAACAACCACCTGTGATTTAAACAGCTTTGTTAAATCCCATTTGAAATGTTCCCATAATCCTCAGTGTGTCTTTTAGCAGAATTGTGCTACAGTGTTGTGTTCAGGCACCACAGTTCAGCAGTCTGCACCAGATTCGAAGGCCCATAAACAATGGCCTTTAATTGGAGTTAAACAGAAACTCTAGTGAGCGAACAGGTGCTGTGGTCACCTCTCATACAGAGATAGGTCTCCACACTGAGGCACGGAGGAATGACTAGGTCGTTTGGACAGCAGCCAAAATGAGTTCAATCTTTGCGGGTGTTTAATTTAGAGCTTCAACCAGAAGCAGAGCAGTGCCCCGAGCAAAAGGGGAGGAGGGAAAAAAAGTGTTGAAAAATGAAAGAGAGAGAGTAGAGTAAAAAAGAGAGAGTGTGTGATAGAGAATGATTAAAAGAGAGCAGAGGAGAAATGAGTGATAGTATGAGTGTGTATTGAAGCTAAACCAATACACATGACTCTCAAGGTCAAAGGACAAAACACTGTCCAAGACAATCAATCATCGTGAAACTATCACCACCTTTAGAATTCCATGCAGCACCGTTTCTCACACAGGACGCCTTTCGTTTTATCCTGAAGGACAATAGCACTTTTCTTTTCTGTAGTAAATATTAAAAAAGACAAGTCAATTAAACTTTAATCATACACTTTCCATATCAAAAATATTCCCAGCAGCACACCAATACCATGAAGACAAATAGATTGCTTTAAAATTCAGCTCTCTCATTGCTATTCCATAAGGTGGAAGTCAACAGTGCAACTACCAATAAACTTAAAAAGTGCATCAGCATACTCTTAGCTCCAGGTCTGATGCACATCACATCTAAAACAGCAGCTACATTAATGCAGATTGATGAAGGCAACATGCAGGTTATTTCTATATTATCAGTTTCCTATAAAGCCACTGTGATAATGTAGATGGAAGATTGGAAGCTCATCTCCGTCCTCCAGCCACACGTCCCATCCAACTGTCAAGAGATTCCTACTAGGAGTTTGGACTGTTATTCAAGAACCAGGATAACCATTTGTTATGCTCTAAATCCAAATAAAGGCATAATGAAGTTAAAAATAAATGAATAAATCTTCTGGCATGAATTTGTTACAGAAAGCACCCCTACTGTGATGTGCAAGCTTTCAGTTATGAAGTTCATGGGACAAAAGAGAATTAAGACATTTTCAGTAACATTAAGTACACCACAATTAAATAGCTCCTACTGGAGAGCTGCAGGCTAAAATGTTAATCTGACAAAGTTAAGTAAAGTTAATTGTTTTTTGTTGGATGCTTTATTGCAATAAATGTGCTTTTCTTGGGAAAAAAATATACTTATATCCATATCTCCCCATTTATAACTATCTATGTATATATATATATATATATATATATATATATATATATATATATATATATATATATATATATATAGAGAGAGAGAGAGAGAGAGAGAGAGAGAGATAGATAGATAGATAGATAGATAGATAGATAGATAGATAGATAGATAGACAGACAGACATATATATAGATAGATAGATAGATAGATAGATAGATAGATAGATAGATAGATAGATAGATAGATAGATAGATAGATAGATAGATAGATAGATAGATAGACAGACAGACAGACAGACAGACAGACAAATACAGTGAAACCTCAGCTTATGAATGTAATTCATTCTGGAGGCGAGTTCTTAAGGCAAAAATTTGTATTGCGAAACGAATTTTCCCATAAGAAATAATGTAAATACAGATAATCCGTTCCAGCCCCCCAAAAATATTACCAATATTATCAATACGAAGCGTATGTAAACTGTATGGCTGCTTACAAAGAACTGACCCAAGACAAGCATTCCATGTCAAGGGTCCTCACAGGAAGTCGTGCCACCAAGCTTGGGCTACAAATAGCACACACCACCCACACCACCAATCTGTTAACAAAACAACACCCGAAAAATCACCTAGCTTTTGGTACACGTTTTGATACGTTGGCATCGTGGGTTGACTCTTTAAAAAAAGCTTTCGCTGACTGAAAAAAAATTCGTAAAATTTGTAAACTCGCTTCGCTTGGCTTTCCACTGATGCAAACAAGTTTTGAGCGGCTCCCAGGTGTACGCACAACTTAGCCGGTGTGTGGTTTGGTTCGTTCAAATGCCGAAAATGCTTCGTATGCTGATGCAAATTACTTGCAAAATTCATAAGGGAGGGCATTCATATGCCGAAGTTACACTGTATCTGAATATCCTATCAGCTCTCTAGTCTTAATATTTAAAAATCAGTCATAAGACATGTCACCGTTTCCTACTGCAGCTAGCAGTGACATCTCTGAGAACTGGTTGTGGTAACACAACTGACCTTCAAACATAAAAATCATGCCTCTTGGGTAATTTTTTGCACTTCTGTACTCAGGGTTTGGTATGCTTGTAGACGTGTGAAAGCTATTTGAGTCTGTTTAGCAGTGAGAGCATTGTAGCAAAATGTACCTCTTGTGCTGGCTTGCATGGTGAAAAATCCCAGTTTCTCTTTCTACGAGTATTCCTGCACAATAACATACCAAATATCTAAAACTTGCTGTTCTTTGCTGCTTGAGTGCCAGTAAACGTAAAAAAAAAATTAAAAAAAATACATATACCTACTGCCTACTATTTTGCATATCTGTGTAAACAAAAGAGAAGTCAGAAACAACACATTCGCTGCTTGGCTCAGAAATAGAAATTCTTCTGTGTAAAAGCAAACCTGTGAATTTGCATGCCTCAGCTCAAACAAAGCCCAAAATCAGTCTTGGGTAGGTAGAATACTGACTCACATATTCAGGCCAAGTGTTAAAAACATCGCTAGTGATGTTAATTGAGGTTACAGTTGCAATATCTGACTGAATAAAACAAAATAATAAAAAAAAATAAATGAACAAGTATCATGAAGTAGCAGATTTTCTCTAAACCTGCTTTTACAATGCAATACTCACCAAACAAAGCTGTTGCATAACACAACGAGAGCTGAGCGATAAGCGAAATTTTAATGAGCGCTAACCTTTCATTTCTTTTCAGCTGCACATTTTATAAAACATTGATCACCTCAGTAGTTTCAGTGCATTCGCCTTGCTAATATTCATCTTTCTCTGAGCTCACATACTCTCGCTTGCTCCAGATTCATTCAATGTGTTAGCCGTTGTGAATGACTACATGCAACAACCAATTTTTAAAAAACAAAAAGAAGAACAATAAGAACAGCTTTCTGGTCTTGTTCTGTTCACAGAAGATACTGAAATCATTAGCGTCACTGCTTACTGAATCACTTGCTGTTTTAAAAAAGGCAGATTTTTGTTTAATACGCATGATGTGATGCACACCTGGACAGTTATCACTCGGACAAAATTCTACTATATAAAACAAGCTGGGATAATAAAACAGGCTATTAAACATTTTCTTCCTTAATTTCATTACATAATGGTTCAGGTAGCCTGCTAAAGCACAGTTCTACTATAATATCCAGTTAGCATGCACTGTGAATTTATTACATTTTTGCACTCTGTGTATTTCATGCAAAATGTCTGGTAATACCTTCATTAGAGTGAATTAGCTTCTTTGAGATCTAACTACAACAGTTCAACAGTACAACCTCCTACACACATCACCTTTACCTGCACCTTTCCTAACATTTCATCCGAGTTGCCTTGTGTGAATTCTTAGCCACTATCATACATAAGAGCATGCTGACAGATCAGTTAGTGCTCTCTCTCTCTTCTAAGGGCATTGAGCGTAAGTGAGTGGGTGGCACTGCAAAAAGATTATTAGCTTAAATTGTCTTGTTTGGTAAGGTATTGTCAAAGAGACCTATAGCAAGGTGGGAATTGAGTATTGAACTTGCCACAGATTTGAGCTCTTAGATGAGCAGTCAAACGCTCCTTTACCTCAGGGAAACATGCTGGAGCACACATCTGTGACCAATGTGTTAATATTTGCTCTGCTTCAGTCCAATGATTTGGATGCCATGAATCAGAGACTTGAGATAACTAGAGTTTATCACTTTCAGTCCATCAGTCAATCAAAAAATATATATTCATGATTGACAGCGAGGGTGAATTTCAAAAGAAGAGATTATATAGAAGTGCTAATGCGTCAAACTCGCCTATCAACGACATTTGCATTCCAAGTGTAAATCAAAAGATTTCTTTCTCCTTTGTTTGGTTTCTGAACATCTCTCAGCAATCAGGTGTCTGAGATCCCACACTGCTAAAACGTGCAAAATATAAAATTGCTTTAACACACTCTGCCATCCTTTCATCATGCCCTAACTGCTGAAAAGGTTGTTGGGCAATATTCTTGCTAGACACGCACTGGATTGGACCAGGAGAGCGTGGGTGAGTCCAATACTTTAGCCTTTAGGAAGTACTAAATTACATCATTATAAAAAGCTTGGCATGTTGGACATATTCAGTACAGCATTGCACCATCAAAACTTGCCCTAGGAGAGATGGGAAAAGGAAAGCTGAAGAAATACGCCAGCGAAGTGCCTTGTAATACAAAAATTTCACGCTTGGTTCAAGCCCCTACAGTGGGTTTCATTTCTCTCTGGAGACCAGTACAGGCTTCATAGTTCGCTCCTTTTTCATGCAGTGCATTCTGGGATATTATTTTCAGCAGTCAAAGGGCAACGAGCCATTGGAGTTGATACGTTAACAATGCAGCACATCCCTATTGGCTAGCTGATTTGATCTGTGAGCAAACCGAAACCCAGATACTGGGTTAGTTTTCTTGCAAAATAACTGGAAATTTGCCAATACGCCGTGGTCTCCAAGTACAGCACTATCAAGTCCATGGGAAAAAAACCTGCAATTGTTATCAGAAATCTTTGAGACCATCAACTTCATAACAAAAGCTTACTGTACGTATATAGCCATGATTCTATGACTGAGTGAAGGACCACTAGGACATTTTCCTCCAGAACTAGCAAGGTCTTTCCTCTTTGTTATTGGAATGTAACTAGAGTGGCCAGAGACTGACTTTTATGGAGGTGCCCATGTAGGGTCATGGTCACCAGGTGACAACATTTCTTTTTTGGAACTTGGCAGAGAATCAATTGAAGTTTTCACCTCATGACCATGATCCCACATGCCTCATCTTCTAGAAATCTGAGACAGTCTGAAATAGTGATATTAGTCTATATAAATAAAATCTGTCTTAGTGTTTCAGTTTAGTAAAATAAGCTAGCTAAAGCTTTGTAGTAGTTAACAAAATAAAAACTTAAGGATAAAAACTTACGGCACAGCACAGTATCTGGATTATTGGATAGTTTACGCAACAATATATGTTCACAAATTTTTAAACTGCAATTTGATATTTTATCCAAGGCATTGCATGCATTGTTATTGCAAAAAGAAAGTGAAGGGAGGGAGGGAGGGAGGGGAGGAAGGGAAATGAGGAAAAGGTAGGTAGGAAGGAAGGAAGGAAGGAAGGAAGGAAGGAAGGAAGGAAGGAAGGAAGGAAGGAAGGAAGGAAGGAAGGGTAATGAGGAAAAGGTAGGAAGGAAGGACGGCAGGCAGGAAGGAAGGAAGGAAGGAAGGAAGGAAGGAAGGAAGGAAGAAAGGAAGGAAGGAAGGAAGGAAGGAAGGAAGGAAGGAAGGAAGGAAGGAAGGAAGGAAGGGAAATGAGGAAAAGGTAGAAAGGAAGGACGGCAGGCAGGAAGGAAGGAAGGAAGGAAGGAAGGAAGGAAGGAGGGACGAAGGAAGGAAGGGAGGAAAAGGAGAAAGAAGGAAGGAAAAGAAAGGGGAGGAAGTAAAAGAAAGAAAGAAAGAAAGAAAGAAAGAAAGAAAGAAAGAAAGAAAGAAAGAAAGAAAGAAAGAAAGAAAGAAAGAAAGAAAGAAAGAAAGAAAGGAAACTCATATTAAAAGTAGTAGCTACTGTTGACTAGAAGAAAGCTCTGAACTCTGAGCAATACTCTGAAGCCCCCCACATCTAAAAGATTCTTTAAGATGAATTTTCCACCCACATTAGCCTTTGCATAGAAAGGCACTTGAAAGGATCGCTACAAACAGAGGGAAACAAATAACACTCGGAGAAGTGTTTCATTTTCCAATGAACATTAGAAAACTTTAATGAGGAGTAGTTAAACCATCCCCAGTACTTTCATAAATGCAGCAATTAATTCTTCAACATCTCTGAGGGAAATCGCAGCAGGAAACCTGCTACTCAAATCTGAACTTAAACTCCAACTGCATCCCATTGCCATAATAAAATACCGAAAATATTCCTTCAAAACATGTTAATTTGAGATACGGGTCTGGACTTGCGGGTTCCGCAGTTACCCAGGCCTCATAGAACCAATGTTCTGGTTCAGTGGCCTTGATAATGAAAGGTTTGATCTCACTGGAGACCCGCTTCAGAGTTTTGCAGTAGTGAAGAGAAATGTGCAGGAAATAGCTGGTTTCTCCTGGGAGCACTGCACCATCAAAATGAAATCATTGCCACGACTATACCTTTATACCACAACTCTGTTGGCGAGAGAGAGAGAGAGATCATATACAGGATGGATGATTGGAGGTAAAAGTTAAAATTAAACATGCAGCGATGTTAGAACTGTCACAAAATTTTGAGTACTACAATCCCATCACATTTCTCTGTTTCAGCAAATTGTACGTCTTTCCACAACTTAAACCATCAAAAGCTGAGAGTTTACGCTACTTTAGACAAATTTGCTCCTTCTCCACTAAATCTACTACTTTCCTTGCTGCTCTGACACTACAATCTGCCTCTGAGATGCTTTCATTTCTTACTTTATCGAAACTTTTCTTTTCTCTTGCTGTATCCCCCACTTTTCCCACACCCCTTAAAGTTCAGTAGTTCTCTATAGAGAGAATCTTCCAAAAAAATCTTCCAAAAAACTCTTTTTCAAGTACTTGTGCAAAACATATGTGTGTTGCAAAGGCAATGAGTTTCAGATCCGTCTGCAAAGGTTTTATTTGTGCAGAGGATCCCGAAACATTCAACACACATTTGGAAATTCTCTGTTTTGGGAGATCCAAAAGCAGAATAGTGAACTACAGTCCAAGGTCAAGGTCCAATTCCATACACTACGGAAACAGTTCATGGGTTCAACAGTTCATACAGAGCACATATTCTTGATGAAGATGATAATAATAATAATAATAATAATAATAATAATAATAATAATAATAATAATGTTGTCCTTCAGCTGCTCCCCGTTTGGGGTCATCACAGTGGATCATCACATCTGCATATTTTGAAATGGCACTGGTTTTACGCCTTATGCCCTTCCGAACACAACCCTCCTATTTTTATCTGCGCTTGTGACCAGTGGACCGCTGTGGATAGAACCACTTGGAGACTATCACGCTGTCTCTGAACTGCTGTTGCATCGGTTAGCTTTCACCAAGAAGGAATTAGTGCTAAGTCAATAATGAACTCAGAAACTACACTGAACTATTCGTTTCTCAGGAGCTCTTGGTTGCACAATTCCTAGTGACTATAAGCTGATGAAGAAAAGAATGTATTTACTGTCCAGTGTCACCCAAATGAGGATGAGGTTCCCTTCTGAGCCTCGTTCCTCTCAAGGTTTCTTCCTCATATCTCAGTTTTTCCTCACCACCGTCACCTCAGGCTTGCTCATGGGGGATACATTTTTTTCCATTTTTCCATTGTCTGTACCGCTTATTCGATCTATTCTCGGGCGTCATTGGCATCAAGGCAGGATACACCCTGGACAGAGTGCCAACCCATAGCAGGGCACACACACACATAAATGTTAGGGATAAATAGTAACTTAACTATAAACTTTATCTTTTTTTTCTAAGTTTCTATACTTCTGTAAAGCTGCTTTGAGATAATGTCCATTGTTAGAAGCACTATGCAAATAAATTGAATTGAACTGGACATTGGATCCTGCTGCTGGACAACCAATGATCATAATAATATTAGTAGTAATTAATGTGTGATTTGAGATGCAGACTCAAGTACTGAAAGTACATTTACACAATAAATGAGTTATGAAATATGAAAGTGTGTCTCTAGCATTAGAGTATATTTTTGTATGACTTGCACTTATCCTCAAGTGCATCATTGCTTTATTATATTCGAGTATGTGTGTTATAGTGAAAAGAAGTAAAACCCATGATAAAGTCACTGTGAAGCATGATCTCGTGTGGCTTATTGCTTTCAGAAAAAGATGCTAAAAATATTTTGAAGAAAAAAAAAAACAACAATTAATAAGAATATTTGCAATGAACAATTCCTTTGGCATAAAATTAAGTTTGTTAACGAAAAGCTTTCATTTATATAGTAAATAAATATTCCATGGACAGAATAATTTATGCAATTTAACGTAGGTTTACAATCTGATGCATTAATACAGAATTCATTTGCTGTGATTCAGCCAGAGTTATTAATATATGAAGAATTTTTACAATGGCTTTAAACGCGGCTTTAAAATCAGATTTTAGAAGGGAAACTATCCATGTTATAAACTTTTGCATGTGCTGTTCATTTAAATCTAAAAAGCAAGAAAAAATGAGTTGTGGCTATTGCATGAATACAATCACTGCTTGTGTCATGTAGAAAAGACAGAATTATAAATTGGATCAATTGTAATATCTTCAACTAGTAGAAACTAGATCAATATCTCAAACCATAAATTAAATCAGTGACTTTTGCAGTATTGCATACACTGTTATATCAGCAGAGTGATGCGCTCATATTAGGGAGTTAATGAGTTCAGTATCTCTAAAGGACAACATGATTACATGGTAGAAAGAGTGCCAAGTGAAAATGCTGTCTCTCTGTAGGGGGAGAAACAAACTGCTTAAATTGAATTAAGCTCTTCAACTCTCGTAGTGTCTGTTAAAACCCTTAAATATATATATACAGTGGGGCAAAAAAGTTTTTAGTCAGCCACCAATTGTGCAAGTTCTCCCACTTAAAAAGATGAGAGAGGCCTGTAATTTTCATCATAGGTACACTTCAACTATGAGAGACAGAATGAGAAAAAAAAAATCCAGAAGATCACATCGTCTGATTTTTAAAGAATTTATTTGCAAGTCCGTGTGAGGCGTGTGTTTTTCCTCTGTTGGGTAACCTTACACAGAATTTTAATGATTGAAGATAACACCTTCAAATCTTAGCTGCTTATAAACAAGCACTTGGGGCGTCTCAGTGAGCAGAAATGGGTTTGATATCATCGTTTATCATTTTTGTTTTTTTGGAACATTTCCATGAATACATGTAGTAGCCTACATGTATTCATGGAAATGTTCCAAAAAAACAAAAATGATAAACGATGATATCAAACCCATTTCTGCTCACTGAGACGCCCCAAGTGCTTGTTTTGGTATGCTTGTAGGCTAGGTAAAAACAGAAATACTAATGAAATACAAATTCTTAAAGCTCGGAGTGTCCACTTTCATATGAGCTTCATATTAATCACCACAGTGGAGTGTGACATGTCAAAGACATTCAATGCTGAACATGGACACAACAAAAACAGGCAGAAATTTCATTTTTTTGACCTCTGAGAAAAAGAGTCAATCCTCTGTGTCCTTTAGATTTTACATGTGTGCCAGGAGAGGTGGCTACTCTCCTTGTTAAGTTTTAGCCAAGCAGAAGATGCATTAGAGGGTATAAAAACTGCGAGGGTATGTGGCTTTGCATGCGTTATCTTTGGTGGACGTCATTAACGTGCTACTGTTGTGTTGGAAATCGCTGGTGGACGTGAGAGCCGGTATGGCACTGAGCTGTGGTTTCTTTTCCTTAAATTAAGGCAATCAGATGCTTACTGCATGTTTGTTTTAGTTTATTTTAAGGGGCTTGCATGTTCAGGCGACAGATTGCATTTCATCTCGCTCTAGAGAAGCCTTCTGTCTGTCCTTCAGTGTGCATCGCGGAAGTGCACAATGGGAGTGCAAAGGCTGAGTGTTGTGCATACCTGGGTGCTCCACGTTCTACATCCGCACTCTACCTGCACGTGCTACATAAGGGTTTTGCACCAGCATTCTGAGCTTTCTTTGGAAGTGTTCTGCATGGGAGTGTATCACTGTCTAGCCGACATGCTGCCTTAGTGCATGTTCTGCTACCTAACTGACACATGGATTGAGTATGATCCTCAAATTTAACGTGCTTGATAAATAAACATGGATTGGCACGTTGGCTTTAAAAAGCAAACTCATTCCGTTTGTGTAAAACCTTCATGACCAGTGGCTGAGTCGTGGCATTCTTTCTGACGTGCATTGGTGTTGACTACTCTAAATTATTACATTACTTTCCTTTCTTTTGTTTTTGCCATTAAGACTGGTTAATTACTTTTCTTTCTAGTTATATTCTGTTTGTGCTTAAGCTCTTTTTTGGGGGGGGGGCTTTGTCTCTTTGTAGACAAATCCCATATTTTTGTTAGTTTATTCCTTTATTTTTTTATATAAATTTTGTATTTTTGTATTGCAGGTTTATTTTGAGTTATTAACTGATCTTTGGCTTTTGTTTATTTCCTGTTATTTTCGGGTGGACAACTAACTGGCATCCACCAACTGGAATGTTTGATTTTCTTTCTTTCTTTCTTTCTTTCTTTCTTTCTTTCTTTCTTTCTCTCTTTCATTGATTTTCTTTTTTCTCTCTCTCATTGGCTTCTTTCTTTCATTGACTTTTTCATTTTTCTCTCTTTCTCATTGACTTTCTTTCTTTCTTTCTTTCTTTCTTTCTTTCTTTCATTGTCTGTACCGCTTATCCGATCTATTCTCGGGTCACGGGGAGCCTGTGCCTATCTCAGGCGTCATCAAGGCATCAAGGCAGGATACACCCTGGACGGAGTGCCAACCCATCACAGGGCACACAACACACTCTCATTCACTCATGCAATCACACACTACGGACAATTTAGAGATACCAATCAACCTACAATGCATGTCTTTGGACCTGGAGAGGAAACCGGAGTACCCGGAGGAAACCCGGAGAACATGCAAACTCCACACACACATGGTGGAGGCGGGAATCGAACCCCCAACCCTGGAGGTGTGAGGCAAACGTGCTAGCCACCGTGCCCCCCTTGATTTTCTTTGTTTTATCTTATTTTAATCTATATCTCTTGTGTTGGCAGGAACTGACGCTCGTCCTTAGCGCAGTGCTTCCTTCACGGGTGTCGTGCTCCTTGGGAGGTGGTTGTATGAGTGCAGTGGGTGGTGTGAATTGTCTTATCCTACTTGAAAACAAGAGCCTATCCTTGTCTAAGTGTTATTATTAAGAGATACAATCTTAGATGTAGTGTGAATGACTGAATGAATGTACTTAGAGTTGCTTTTTAACACTGTAATTTAATTGGAGGTTATTTGGTAATAACTACCTCATATGAACTGGAGTTTCTCTTCTTCCTCCCCAGCACTGGTGCCACACATGTACTTACAAAAGTGTTCATTTTGTTCTAGAGACTTCTCACAGAGGTCTGAGACACACACAGGCACATACACAAACTCACACACACGTTCAGCTATTACAGTTTATTATATTAAAACATCACAGTTTATTAAAAGACTCAATAAATAGCTAACCATTTTTCCAGCCTCAGCGAGCTTTCCACATCACCTATACCTAACATCTGCCTTACAGCAAGTGAGATTGTTTATCAAGTCGAGAAACAAAGAAAGGATTTGTGTACTTGGGGAAAAAATCATTTTGGGCATGTATGTAGCATCTCGGCTAGAATATGGAATGAACTTACACATGTTTGAGATGCTACTGAGTAAAGGCACAGCCGAGCGGATATGTTTTTTCACGGAACACTATTTAAAATAAATAAATAAATGCAGTCTAATATGATTGTTTAGCTACAACTAGGTTTTTTTTATTACTATAATAAAGCCAAAGTAAAAGATGGAGCATGAATTTAGCACTCATGTATACAAATCATTTGTGTAGCTAACTGTAAGAAGCAAACAAATAAGGCAATAAATTTGATTGAATTTTGTAAACTGCAATATCCAAACCTAACAAACAGTAAGAAACCTAGCAGGAAATGCTGCTTTCAGGAGCCATGATGAAAGGCGCACACCGCCTGAGGGCTGAGGAGTAGGCAGCCGTGCTGCTGCAATATGATCCAGAGGAAGACCAGAAATGTCTGCTATGATTTAGCAGCTAATGCATCTTTCTTATTAATTTAACTGTTATTTTTCTAATCATGAAACACTGACCTTTAACAATCCTTGGCTTTTGTCATGAGTTCTGTGACAGCTGTAAGCAACTGCGAGTAAAATCTTTATTAAACATTTAAAAGAATGTTATTGTCATCAAACAAGCCAAGGTCGATCATTCAAACGAGCAGAGCAACGTGAAGAAAACCAGGCCAAATACTGCAAAGCTAAAGGTCAGAAAAACAAACTAAGACTCAGAATGAGTAATCAGAAATGAAGGTCAGATCCTTCCAAAGAACATCATTAAATGAACTGCATAAATACACCAAGAAAGAAAGGTGATGTCATGATAGTCGAAGGAAGGAAAGAAGGAAGGAAGGAAGGAAGGAGGGTGGGAAGAAAAGAATAGAAAAAAGAAAAGAAAAGAAAAGAAAAGAAAAGAAAAGAAAAGAAAAGAAAAGAAAAGAAAAGAAAAGAAAAAAGAGTAAGGAAGTTCCTAAAGTGAGCTTCTTGGGACCCTCAAACTCCCAAAATTCCCCAGTGTAAAACAATACACCTCTTCCCATAAGCTACAGTAATCAATAACCATGTCAGCAAACTCTCTGTATCACCGACCCTCTGTTCACATTCACCTGTTCCTCATTGCACATGCAGAATAAATAATCTGGACATTCCTTCACACTGTGTGGAATCTTCCCCTTGTGGTTATTAGTGATGATTCCATGCTGGCTGGTTATATGTTGTGTTGTATCACAGGTTCTGATGTGGTTTTGTTGATACACTGATCTCTGGATGTGCCTAGATTTCCTCATTTGCTGATCGACTGCTTTATTGACTGACCTTGTTTTTCTGGATAAAATTTAACCTGGGCTTGCATCATTCTCTGCCACCTGCTTGACAGAGGAGAAAAACAGGAAGCGTTTGTGTTGAGGTTCTGAGAAATTGAGAGCAACAAATTTCTGGCTGGATCTTGAGTGGACTGTAGAGCGATGGCTCCTGAACATGTAGGAGAGCTTTAACATTACAGAGCCAAGCAATGTTACATAAAATATTACAGTAAACAAAATAATTACATAAATTAATTAACAATTACATAGTATTCATTTTAATATTATTCTATTATATTATTATTAATATAAGTTAAATACTGGCTACATATTAATAACATTAGTATTCATCTTATTAAAATCTTAGTTTTATAATTATATAAGTAAAACGATTTATTAAATGTGGCCTCAATAAATAAAATTATAATTCTTTATTTGCAAACAAAGTGATTTGGAGTGTTAATATTATTATTATTATTATTATTATTATTATTATTATTATTATTATTATTATTATTATTATATTTTGTGTACAGTATACAACAACCAGGCATAACATTATGACCACCTGCCTAATATTGTGTTGGTCCCCCTTTTGCTGCCAAAACAGCCGTGACCCGTCATGCACTGTGTATTCTGACACCTTTCTATCAGAACCAGCATTAACTTCTTCAGCAATTTGAGCAACAGTAGCTCGTCTGTTGGTTCGGATCACACAGGTCACTGGTGTCCCATTTTCTAATGTCTCACCTGGAAACAAAGCCGTTGTGACGCTCTACTTCCCTCATGGAAGGAAGCTGTTGTGTTTACAACTGTGACAATAATCACTTAGGAGGATGAGATGGATATTCCAAATGATTCCAAGTGAAGTTCAATGTATCATTACACTCATTCATTTGCATGACTTAAATCTACGGTTGAACACCAGTCTGTTTTTGTAGTGACTTTTGTAAGGACACGCCCCAAAACAAGATGCTGCACAAAGCAAAATGTGATTGGTTGCTTAACATGTCAGTCTGACATCCTCTTGGGCAGCCAATAAAATCTGCTATGGCTATGTGAGGCTACAGAAACACTAACTGAACCACAAAAATAAAGAGAAGATTAAGCTCACTTCCAGATTATATTTGTTCGCCGCACATCTCCTCTTTAGCATTGAAATGCAACTCGGGCATTAAAAGATGTCAGAGGAGGACAGGAGAACTCAGGAATTCATAAAAAGAACACATACCGAGAAACACCTCTGGCAACACCTTGAGATTCAGAGTACACAATCTGTCGGAACACGTCCATTATAATTAAATGACCTTTTCTTGAGGTAAAACGCTCCTTTCCACTTTTCACCCATTTTATGTGCACGTTAATGTATTGCATAAATATTAAAAAGAAGGAGCGAGGCGAGAGCATTTGTTCGAGTAAGGTGCAAGCGGGTTTGTACGGAAAAGCTCTGAGAAACCACCAGCTTGAGATAAAAATGAGCTAACGTGACATTTTAATTTTGTTCTTATCCCTCCCATCTCAGAGGCAATTATCAAAGTAAGTAAAACTCCAGTTGGCTTTGATAGCGCTAATTTTTAATTTCACTGTTAAATAGTGCCACGGCGCTACAGAAGCTGATATGAAATCTTAAAAAGTAGAGACTGGAGTCGCAATATGAAGACAGGTCGTTATTGAAGGCTTTCCATGCTCCAGTGCCATTTCATGATTGTGTTTCTTTGGCTACTGCTGTAATTATATTCCGTCTAACTGTGCAATGAATATAGAATTTTAAATCCTTACTGCTCTGGAGACTAACAGAGGACATCATCAGACCATAACTCACTGCATATATTCTCCTAAAACATTCTGATTTTTGCTTCCTATTAAACTTTTCTCATTTGTGTGTCTGTGTGTGTACAGGAAATCAACAGTGCTTTGAAATTATATTAATCACAGCACAGTATTAATTAGATTTGGGTGTCAGTATGCTGATGCCTCTTTCTTTGGTACACATTTAAATAAAAATTAAAAATAAAAAAAGCTTAAATCTATGCCAACAGCTTCCCACATGACTATCGATTTAGTTAAAGGGGCATGCAGTCTGATCTCTATGTCAGTATGTTGACCAGAGAAACCCATCCGAGGTTGAATCTGCACGTATATGGGAATGTGCATAGTAACATCGTTTTTAACTCTTCCATTCATAAAAACAAGAAAAAAATCTAAACAGAAAATATCTGACATTGTTCAAACAATAATTTCAAATTTTATTTTGTAATGCTTAACAATGAGGCAGCAAGAGTATTTCGTTCAGTCCATAGCTGTGAATGAGACTCCGCTGTCTGTGTAAAGTGTAATCTTTATAAAAATCATTGGAGCAAGAAATGTATTGTATTCCAAGCACACGACGATAAATTAACTTGACTCATAAACTGTTATGTCAAAGGACTTGAAGAATAACACTGAGAGTTGCGTATTGGGATTAGTAACATCAGCCTTTTCAAAAGCCTGCATACAAAACAAAAATGTTTTTACATTCTTTTTTTTTTTTTTTACAATTTTCTCAATGGAGAAAGTTTTTGGTCACTAAGAACAAAGTTGTTTTTCAAAACACTTTTTTTTCTGTGATGCAGAACAGTGTGTGGCACTCAAAAACACCAAATTCATTTAACAGGACTGTGGCAAGCAAGCAAGCAAGCAAGGAAGGAAGGAAGGAAGGGAGGAAGGAAGGGAGGGAGGAGGGAGGGAGGGAGGGAGGGAGGGAGGAAGGGAGGGAGGAAGGGAGGGAGGGAGGGAGGGAGGAAGGGAGGGAGGGAGGGAGGAAGGGAGGGAGGAAGGGAGGGAGGGAGGGAGGAAGGGAGGGAGGGAGGGAGGATGGAAGGGAGGGAGGGAGGATGGAAGGGAGGGAGGGAGGGAGGGAGGAAGGAAGGAAGGAAGGAAGGAAGGAAGGAAGGAAGGAAGGAAGGAAGGAAGGAAGGAAGGAAAAGAAAGGGGAGGGTGGGAGGGAGGGAGGGAGGAAGGAAGGAAGGGAGGAAGGAAGGAAGGAAGGAAGGAAGGAAGGAAGGAAGGAAGGAAGGAAGGAAGGAAGGAAGGAAAAGAAAGGGGAGGGTGGGAGGGAGGGGAGGGAGGGGAGGGAGGGAGGAAGGAAGGGAGGAAGGAAGGGAGGGAGGAAGGAAGGGAGGAAGGAAGGAAGGAAGGAAGGAAGGAGAGGAAGGAAGGAAGGAAGGAAGGAAGGAAGGAAGGAAGAAAGGATTAAATTACTGATTAAAAACATTAGTACAGTGAAGTAACAACAGAGTAAAGTGCATGTGGTAATGGGATTTGGTTTATACCACAAATGTTACAAATCCTGTAGAATTACCATGTAAAGGCGAGGGTTATTTGGATATCTCATATCAAACAAAAAAGGTCCCAAAGTTGGTGTATTTATATTATTTTGGTGAGCAGTCAGATTCGAAGCTTGTAGGCCATGCAAAGGATGCTACAGTAACGTGAAAGCATACTGGATGCTCAAACGCAGCAACACAAATCAAAAAGGGTTTACAGAAATCAAAAAGTAAAGCTTAACATCATCTGAGTATGAAAATCAAAAAGAAAAATGAAAAACAGATATTGACAAACAAGTCTTATTGAAAGTTTTACGAATTAAACAAACACTCAAGGCCAGTATTAAATAATTAATTAGGACACAATTAATTCATTAATATCATTCCCAAATTGTACACAAAAGTTGTTTTTTTTACATGAATCCTTCATGAAAATAAAATAAATCAATAAAAAAACTTTTTTTTAAAATGAAAGCATATAAGAACTTAATCATCTTATCCTTTAAACTTTATCTTGTCCTTTAAATAGCTCATTAAAAAGCATGACATAGATATAATTGCTGGCCAAAAAAAATAAGTCCCACACTGATAATGGCGTTGAACAGCCATCAACTGCTTTGATTACGGCACGCGTTCGTTATGCAACGTCATAACATTTATTTCTGTCAAGAGTTGAAATCATATCTCACCAAGATCTTATATTGATGATTGGAGAGTCAGACCGCTGTATAAAGCCTTCTCCAGCACATTCCAAAGATTCTCAATGGGGTTAAAGTCTGGACTCTGTGGTGGCCAATCCATGTGTGAAGGTGATGTCTCTTGCCCCCTAAACCACACTTTCACAATTTGAGCACAATGAATCCTGGCATTACACTTACAGCATTTGGCAGACACCCTTATCCAGAGCAAATTTTATCTCTTTTCTTTTATACAACTGAGCAATTGAGGGTAAATGGTCATGATAAGGGGCCCAGCAGTGGCACCTTGGTGGACCTGGGTTTCAAACTCACAACCTTCAGATTAGTAGTCCAACACCTTAACCACTAAGCTACCACTTCATGGATGCCTGTGTCATCAGGAAAGAAAAAATCCATTGATGTAAAAACCTCGTCATTCAGCATATTCAGAAAATCAGCTGATCTCATCTTTTGGGCACATAACTTTTCCGAACCAAGACCTGAGGAACTAAATCAAGCCCCAGATCATAACACTGCCCCCGTAGGCTTGTACGGTAGGCACTAGACATGAAGGGTGCATCACTTCGTTCACCTCCCTTCTTACCCTGATGCACTGGGGTAAATCTGGTCTCATCAGACCACATGACATTTTTCCATTGCTTCAGAGTCTTTATGCTCCCTAGCACATTGAAGCCCCCCACCCCCCGGTAGCCTCACTGATAAGTGGTTTTCTTAAGATGTTTAGTACCAATCCTTTGAGTTTTCTTTGCATTGTGTCCACAGAAATGCTCTTACAGCCATTATTTTACATAGCCATAAGTTTTACTGTTGTATTTCTACAATCTCCGATCATGACCAATCAAGATTTTTTTTCAACCGCATTTCTTCCTCTTGAAGAAGCCTTTATTATTGCCACACATACATTACAGCACAATGGAATTCCTTCCTTCGTATATCCCAGCTGAGGATGTTAGGGTTAGATCACAGAGGCAGCTATGAGCTATGGGCTTGAACCCCAACCTTCCAATCAACAACCCAGAGCCTGAACCACTTGAGCTACCACTGCCTCCAGTGAGTGACCCACTCGGCACCTAGTGAAGACGACTCAGTCATGTTTTGATTTGAAGTTATGGATGGCACTTCTTTTTATGGTGGGGTTTATTTTGCACAATTTATTTTTTATATTCGTCCAATTGCTTCTGCTACTTGTTAATGTGACCCTTCTGAAACAGAGGAACATCTTTTCCATGACCTCAAAAAATGTCTTCTGACATGATTGTTAAAGAAATGAGAAGCTCACTGCATCAGTCATGGTTAAATAACTTGCTGCCAGCTGAAACATTAATCACTGCAGTAATTAGTCAATGGAAGGCTCTTACCTATTTGCTCAGTTAAATCCAGGTGGTGACTTTTTTTTGGCCAGGCAGTATATGTCATTTATATCCCATGCATACATTAGATTTTATTACCTTGATTTAGTACCTCTTGGCTACATTTAGTTGTGTGCACGAAGTAAATGTCTGGTGGATGCACTGGATCTAGTGCTATTTTCGAAGCTGCTGAATAATGAGGGTGGCAGCCATACTGTTAAATTAAAGCAAAGTTGCAGTGATTAATGTGATGATTACAACTAGGACGACTACACAGCCATATATTGGCAATATACTCCACTCTATTTGAGGTTTATTTGAATGCTTGCCATGTTCTCAGAGCATGAAAACACAAAGAGTGAAAGACAAATTGATATCAAGTGACAAAAGACGAGAATAAGAAATTTATACTTGGAATGTGTGCATATGTGTGTGTGTGTGTGTGTGTGTGTGTGTGTGTGTGTGTGTGTGTGTGTGTGTGTGTGTGTGTGTGTGTGTGGTGAGTGTGAGTGTGTGTGTGTGTGAGAGAGGAGAGAGAGAGAGAGAGAGAGAGAGAGAGAGAGAGAGAGAGAGAGAGAGAAAGAGAGAGAGAGAGAGAGAGAGAGAGAGAGGAGGAAGAAAAATAATACAGCACTCAACACTCAGAGAGACACCAGCTGCTATCATTGTCTCTTCGGGTGGATTAATACCAGAACAATTTGTAACTGAAGTGCCGTAGTCTGTGGATTCAAACCAAGGAAAGAAGAAAGATGCACCTTTTCCTCAAGACACCTTTTAAAAATATAATACCACATAGAGTTACCTTAGAAACTACTAAACTGGGTAGGTCAACTAGTGCTGCCCTTGGATTAACCAGTCATCCGTTTCAGATTTTCTCTTTCCCGAGTGCTGTCTACTGAGGCATTATGATTCATCATAAAGTCCTTGAAAAATTACTATTTAATGTGTTTACCTCATCTTTTTCGTATAATTAGCTGCCAAAAGAAGAAAATTGCCAGTGTGTGTGTGTGTGTGTGTGTGTGTGTGTGTGTGAGAGAGAGGACCTCATCTAGTTTAAGCACCAACCAAAATTTGTCCTTATTTTGTCCTCTGGGACAGAAACAAGTGACACATGGAAACAAGATGGGGTGGCTGTAATAAGCTGTAATTTTCTAGGCATGATCTGAGCGATTTTCTACGTGTGAGGAGTGGTTGATATACAGCAGTCTCTGTATACAGAAATCAGGATTTCAATTGTGCTCCCACCACACACTGCAAATCATGTTATTTGTTTTGAAGGTAACCTAGCAGTGTCAGTGTATACCAAAGGACTTAAAAAGATCTGTTTAAAAAAGAGGTCTATTTGGATTATGGGTTTTTCCCCCTAGGCTTCGCTCTCCATCACACGACAACTATCAACCAGTGGAAGGTGAAGGGTAATGTGCTTCCTCTGTGGGACATGAGGCTAACCAACCGCATCTTTAGTTAGTTCTGAACACTTATATGCAAGGCATATGTAATGGAACCTTGGCATATGAATTTAATTTGTTCTTAAGAAATAATGTAAATGAAGATAATCCGTTTCAGCTACCCAAAAATATTATACAATACGAAGTGTATGTACACTGTATGGCTGCTTACAAAGAACTGACCCAAGACAAGCATTCCATGTCAAGGGTCCTCACAGGAAGTCATGCCACCAAGCTTGGGCTAAAAATAGAACAGACCACCCACGCCACCAATCTGTTAACAAAAAAATAACTGAAAAATCACCTAGCTTTTGACCACACACCGAAGTTGGTAACGTGGTTTAACTCTTTCAAAACAGCTTTCACTGACCAAAAAAAAAAAGGAAAATTCATAAACTCGCTTCGGCTTCGCTTGGCTTTCCACTGATGCAAAGAGGTTTTGAACGGCTCCCGGACGTATGCGTAACTTAGCCCGTGTTCTGTTCGGTTTGTTTGTATGCCAAAAATGCTTCATATGGTGATGGAAATTTCTTGCAAAATTTTAATTCTTAAGGCGAAAATTCGTAAGGGAAAGCATGTATATGCCAAGGCTTCACTAAACCCTATATTGCTCAGTTGTATAAATGAGGTAAAATGCAAGTTGCTCTGGATAAGGGCGCATACCAAATGCTGTAAGTGTAATGATTGTGTGCCTCCCTACAACCCAAATTTGACTCTCTTAACAGATGGTCATGGCAACAGCATAACAATAAATTGTTATCAGGATAGCTTATTAGCCCAAGTTAGTGCATTAACAAATTAACATAGCTAGTGAGCTTTTTCTTCTAAACAACTCAATGTCCATAATAATAATTACAACTTCAAAAGTTTAAATTGAGGTCTGTCAAATAACTCACAAAATATTAAAAAAGATCGACAGGCGAAGTTTAGGTGGCTTTTTTGTCCCAAGCATTTTATTCACTGCTTTAGTAAACGTAACATGGAAAGATCTGGAGTGACCTTAACATCATTATTATAAAGAGTATTGGGGCTGTGATCCCAAAGTCCGTTAATCCAATGACATTTTCGAATATCCAGCCCACAAATATCAGCATGGATGTTACCTTTTAATCTCTGCAGCAGTTATAACTGTGAATTTGATCCAATTCCAGAGCTTGTGATGCTACAGAAGGACTACTGTCAGAAATAATGCACTGATATTCTGTAAAGCTTTTGGAGTGTGCTTAACATTTCTGTTCATTATTTATGTATGCTAAAAAAAAAATGATACTTGATCACATGGCATTAATTATGCTTTTCCACTCCATTCCTAACACTTAACAGAATATCCGTCCATTAAATCTTATCACATCGGAGTTTAAAAGAAAGTGCAAGCCTACAACACTACACCTGTGAAAAAATCATTGCTTGCATTTCCTTGATTCTATTTTTTTTTTACATAGGACATGATTGCACAGTGATATTTCCATGTTAGTGGCATCGTTCACAAATTCGCAGCTCTGGATAATATGCCAGTTACCACGGTGAACCTTAATTCTCAAATCAGAAGAAGGTGTGCATTTATTTTCTACAACCGCAGCTCTGACATTAGCTGCAAGATAAATGATTTACGCTAATGCTAATGATTTATGCTAATGTGGTATCGTTGCTATAGTAACCACGCATACATAGTATTGTGTATGCTCCACCTACTCTAACGCTAATAAAAATAGGACTTCAGAAAGTTTTCTGACACACTAGTTGGGCAAACTTGCGCTGAATTTTATTTCTTAAATCTTTCTGACCACATGTTCCTTTTTTCAGCACAGGGACGTCTTCAAGACAGGAGAGTTTACACTTTCTGGTTTCTCATTAAAATGAATAAGTGTTTGAACTATAGGGGGGGCACGGTGGCTTAGTGGTTAGAACGTTTGCCTCACACCACCATGTGTTTCCTCCCCCAATCCAAAGACATGCATGGTAGGTTGATTGGCATCTCTAAATTGTCCGTAGTGTGTGATTGCGTGAGTGAATGAGAGTGTGTGTGTGTGTGTGTGTGTGTGTGCCCTGCAATGGGTTGGCACTCCGTCCAGGGTGTATCCTGCCTTGATGCCCAATGACGCCTGAGATAGGCACAGGCTCCCCATGACCCGAGAATAGTTCGGATAAGCGGCAGACAATGAATGAATGTTTGAAATATAGCAGCTATAACACGAGTGATAACAGGAACTTCCACAACATTCCATGTAACTATAAAATTGTTCTCACTCATTAATAAATTTCACTATTTAACTGTAATAATTGGCAAATCTGTGGTTTAAATGGAATAGTGGAGCGGCTCTTATATAAAATATAAAAACAAGTCACTCCAGGGTGCTTACATTTCACACAACAATGGTGTATATTGTGTTTACATAACCGCACATTCTGCCGTGTAATATTCAGGCAGAATTTTTTTTAGTTTTTTTTCTTTTTATCATATATGAACATTTTGTTGCAGAGGTATGCGCTTTCTCAAAAGCAAAAGATGCCATATATCATGCAACTGCAAAGCCTGACAAGATATCAAAGCTAGAAGTGAAGTGAATCAGTCCTGTCAGAGCGACGGTTTGATTATATATCCCAGTTCCACAGATGTTTCCTTTGCTGCAGGATCTCTTTCATTTTCCTCTGATTTTGAACTTTTGGAAACTTAATAACTAGACAACTAACAACTAGAGTAGAGAATGATCAAATTAAGTTAAATCACATAACAATTTACCACATTTCTGGATGAATCCATGCATTAACGATGGAAGAATAAACTGTGTGATTTGATTGTTTCCAACAGCTAGTTTAATTAGAGTGTTTGATTCATTTGATCTCATTTTGCCAAGGCGTAAAGTGCATAAAGCAAGTCATAAAGCTTTAAAAAATAAATAAATATAATAAATTAAATAAACCAAATTATTAGACATTGCTAACTGGTTCCAATCAAGACATTAATGCATATAAGATTTAAGTAGGCTGCCCAAACACATTTGTTTGTTGGGTCAATAAAAATCAGATTATGAGAACTACATAAAAGTGGGTTACATTTTTAGACAAACCAATTGGAGGCCAATAAATATTATAATCACACAAGCTTACAGAATGAGGGTCCTTTTAATTTGTGTAATACCTTTTTTTTTCCTAAAGGTGATATTGTGCTTGAGTACATGGGAGGAAATGATAGCTTTCACTGAGTGCCGAAGGAGAAGAATCTTTATGTCACATTGGAAAGGGAAAACATGGTGGTAAGCTGTTAATTTTATTCATAGCCTTGTAGCCTTTAATTGTTTCTATAAGTCAAAGGAGATGTGCTGAAGGAGGGATTTTGGATAGAAATTATATAGTTATTGAGCCTATAGTGTATCTGCTGATGTAGAATTAAATGACCCATAGAAGTGACCTCTGTGAAATATGGCCATAGTTTTGTGTCTTTAAGAGAACATTTCGTCTGCATGTAGTTACACATTCATACCTCAGCATTGTCAGCTTACGCTATAAACATTGACAGCTTGACCAGAAACTCGCCTAACATTAAAAAAGAAACAAAGCATTAGATCTCTGGGTGAACAGTTATCATAATTGTAGAGTTGGAGGCTGAATATTGAGTCAGTAAAGGCTTTAACTCTTTTAATGTAAATTAAGTATTGATGCAGCCGAAGATGATGGTTCTTTTGGTAGGCTGGGTAATGACCACAGGCACCCAAATTACACACTGAAGTGGATGGAAGGTCACATTTCTGTCTGCTTGCAATAACAGACAATAACAAAGGAGATGAAATTACATACAATTACGGAGAACAAGGATTGACCTTGGGGTATTTAGAGCTCTGCGTTTCCTACTGGTTAGCGAAACATTGCTAATATTGCTATACTACATAATTTTCATAACATTACTAAGATTTTAAAGTATTACTGAGTAACATGTGAAATGCCAAAATAAGAGGCAGTGTTTTCTAGTAAATTTTTGTTATACAACAAATATTGGTTTTTGTGCTTTTATCTAGTGCTTCCAGTTCCTTCTGTCAGCATTTAATGATATTTATTAGGGCATCAACTTTCTTTGCCCTACTTTGTTGCCTGCTGTGATTTATATATCTTTTAAAAGTTTCTTACGAAAAAGCCACAGTACAAAGTTTGAGTTTCAAGTGCCCAATCTTTGTTCTTTTGTGTATTATCTTGTCTGCTCACGGTTTCTGTAAATCGAGTCCCCACAAACCAGGTTTTAGTAAAAGACATGCTGATTTAGAACTGTGTACCCCACTGCTAGGCAGTACAATGTATTAAATATGTACATCTCATTCATTCTTCAGGAAACCTTTTTTTTAAATCCTCACAGTCACAGTGGATCTGAAGTCCATCCCAGAAATACTGAGCACAAGGCAGGACAATCCACCATGGGTTGCTAGTCCAATATACAGACATTTACACTCCTTCCTACATAGGGGAAGTTTCTGGGAGGTGGGAAGAAACCCACAACAAACATGGCAAGAACATGTGCATATGTGGTGAAAAGGAGTTCGTTATATGCCCACCTACATTTCCGGTCATGCCACGTTATTCATTATTGGGCCCTAGTTAGGGGGGGGGGGGTATAAAAGGGCGTTGCAAGAACAGCCAGGTGTTGCGTCAATTCATTTCCAGGTTGCGTTTCCGGAAGTCTGTCGCCGTGTGCGAGACGTATGTGTTTGGCGTTTCGCATTTTTGGTTGTTAGCACATCTGGACATTTTATCATCTCCTAGCTAATATTAATTTCCTTTGGGAAGTGGGTTTTACTCCTGGATCTTTGTTGTGCCCAAGGTTGATGGATAAGCATCTCTTTGGCTGCCATCTCTTCTAAAGAGCTGTGCACTTTGTTAACTAGTACCTCCGTAGACAACTGCTGCTGCCTGCACGGTATATGGATTTCTGTTTCTCCGCTTATTTGCATGTTAATGTAGCGTGAAGATTATTAGGTGTATGAATTGACGTTTTTCCCTATTTATCTGTTAAAGGACTGGCCACCAGATAGATGATGTGGTCTGCATTGTTTGGTAGGTGAAACCTATTTTCTTGGTGCCCGCCATAAAGGTATGTGCCGTATTTTTGTTTTAATGTCTGTTTGTATTTTAGGTAAATTAATCAGCCTGTGAGTGTGCTTTTCCTCTTGCCCTTGGCTTCGCATCGCTTACAACCTGGCTTGCAGCTTCAACACTGCTGTTTTGCTTTTGTTTTGTTTTTGCTTTTGTTTTGTTTTTGTTTTCATTTGCTTTAGCTTTGCTTCAGTTTTGTATTTGTGTAATAAAGATATTATATCTTTATTTAAAAGATATTATATCTATTTTGTGTGTGTGTGTGTGTGTGTGTGTGTGTGTGTGTGTGTGTGTGTGTGTGTGTGTGAATGAAACGGAGGGAAGTGGAACAGTAAGGTTACAGGGTGAAGAGGTGAACAAGGTACAGGAGTTTAAGTACTTTGGATCAACAGTCCAG
Organism: Hemibagrus guttatus; assembly: GCA_033459395.1. Classification (NCBI taxonomy): domain Eukaryota; kingdom Metazoa; phylum Chordata; class Actinopteri; order Siluriformes; family Bagridae; genus Hemibagrus; species Hemibagrus guttatus. The sequence goes on from JAUCMX010000002.1 coordinate 27,773,877, forward strand.
AGTAATGGAGAGTGTGGGAAAGAGGTAAAGAAGCGAGTGCAGGCAGGTTGGAATGAGTGGAGAAAGGTGTCGGGAGTTCTGTGTGATAGGAAAATATCAGCGAGAATCAAGGGGAAGGTGTACAGGACAGTGGTGAGACCGGCCATGCTGTATGGTTTAGAGACAGTGTCACTGAGGAAGAGACAGGAATCAGAGCTAGAGGTAGCAGAGCTGAAGATGTTGAGGTTCTCTTTGGGAGTGACAAAGTTGGACAGGATTAGGAATGAGTACATCAGAGGGACAGCTCATGTTGGGTGTTTGGGGGACAAAGTTAGGGAGGCCAGATTAAGATGGTTTGGACATGTTCAGAGGAGGGAAAGTGAGTATATTGGTAGGAGAATGTTGGACATGGAGCTGCCAGGCAGGAGGCAAAGAGGAAGGCCAAAGAGGAGGTATATGGATGGAATTAATGAGGATATGAAGCTAGTGGGTGCAAGTGTTGAGGATGCAGAAGATAGGGATAGGTGGAGAGAGATGATTCACTGTGGCGACCCCTGAAGGGAAAAGCCGAAAGAAGAAGTATATATATATATATATATATATATATATATATATATATATATATATATATATACATATATATATATACACCTACTTTTGTCTTGAAGTATCGATTCAATTCGATTCAATTTGATGTTATTTGTATAGTGCTTTTAACAATGGACATTGTCTCAAAGCAGATTTACAGAACATAAGAAACGTAGTACAAAAGTTCTAGATTAATGTTAGACAAAATCATCCCAAGTGAGCAAGCCTGAGGTGACTCTCTTAGATGGTATGAGGAGGAAACCTTGAGAGAAACCAGATTCAAAAGGTAACCCATCCTCATTTGGGTGACACTGGAGAGTGTGATGTGTTAATGTGATGTGAATGTGTTAATTCACTAAAAGGCAACAAGATATAGCAGCTGAAATTACTGTTACTATACATTTACTGTATTTACTACTATAAATTCCTGATATCTTGTCCATAGTGTAACAGAAAGGTTGATAGTCATGAAGCTTTGCCAATTTGCTGTGCTTTTTGTCTGTTTGAGCGTTTCAGTGAGTTTCAGAAAATGGTGATGGAGAAAGAGAAGGATAACCCAAGAAGGTTATCCTTTTTGGGTTATATAGATAACCAAAATGGTCTTTGAAAGCTTTAAACTAAATTAACATTCATTTATCAATTTACTCTATATCTACAGATTTATGACACCCTTTGATATGTTAGTTAATCGCCATTTAATTTTTTTTTTTTGCATAAAATTACTAGGATTTGAAGCCCACCCCTATGCTTGTTTTCAAATCCTTCTACAGCACAGGAATCCAGGAGTTTGACATCCTATAGAATTCCAAAAATTAGGAAAGGATTTAGGAAAATTCTAAATGACACTTTTTTCTGTCCCTGTTCACAGATTCCACCTGTGAGATATAATCTATTCAGTGGTTCTGGGTCTGACCAGGAGCCACCATTGCAGTATGGCAAACCAACCTTGTAAAAAGTGAGGCATCCTTGTAAAAAAGTGCCCAAATCATCTCTCTTCTCAATTCAGAGGAACAGCAGCTCAGATATTTGCAGTACAGCACTACAGAGATCTAGCTGATACATTAGAGGATCTTGAAATTGTCTTTTTTAGGCCAGAGTGAAACATGGTGGACCAAATTATGCTATTGATTTTGAGATGAAAGACTTAATTCTGGACACTTCTGATGAGCTCTTCGAGTCTACACCAGACAGTGGACAGCCACAGACTCCAATGATGTGAAGTGATGAGAGCAGTTCAAAGAGCAGCACATCCCTTAAACCACTAAACCTGAGCAATCCGTCTCTGTCGGACACCAGTTCTGTTCGACCGAGCAACTCTGTCCTTGATAACGCCAGACAATGAGTCAAGGAGAAAAGCAGCCATGAGAATGTGGAACTAACAGAACGTACAATTCAAGTGTATTCAATTCTATTTGAATAACACTTAGATATTCTCACAAAGCAGCTTTACCAAAAAATTCTCAAATTATAGAAAGTCATGCAGCTTTGTAGCAATGTTGAGAATGTACAGAAAATGGTCAAGGTCAGGCAAAAGAAACCGTTTAACTATTGTGTCACATAATTAGAAAACATTCATTTAAAGGCAAACCATAAACGTCAACATTAACAGTGTACCAAACTAATTAAATTAATTTCAAGCTTGAAATATGGTGTCAAAGCAGCGCCATAAGTATCGTACTCGTAAAATAAATTATACACGCGGATCACAGAAATGAACACAAAATTTAACACTACAGATACTCGAGAAACTCGAAATACTAGGAATTAAAAACAAACTTTTATTTTCCATGCTCACTTTACTCGGACGCTTGTTCTTTCTGCTCTGTTTTGCTCGTTATTTAATTCTCTCTTTATTCGCGGTTCACTTTTCCTGTGCTCTTCTTTCCAAGTTGCTAGTTTGTTATTCCAAATATCACAAGTAGAGTTTTATGCAGATTAGATTTCACGCCATATTGAAAGTGTATTGTTCTATCTGCAAACGTTTGTGTCCAGATCCATTCTGAGGCGGATCATCTGCCACAAATAGTGTGGGTCCAGAACAAGTTTACCGATCAGTGTCAAAAAAAGCTGCATCATGGGAGACCATAGAGATTTCATCCATCCACGCCACTAGATGTAGTCAGTCCATACACACAAAAAAAATATTGTAAAAAATATAATAAACCTGAAGTCTATTGTACATTAGTAAATGTACCAAAGTTAAGTATTGATTAGAAAATACTGTGATTTGGTGGCGAGTCATTGATTTCCGGGACATAAATAAAGAATGGTGGATTGCGATTTGATCTCTGCGACAGCTGCACAAAATCTGGAAGAACAAATTTGAAAGAACACCCACAGTGCTGCCCTTTACAGAAGATGTGCAAAAAACATGTCCTGCTCAATAAAATACAAGATGAACATATTGAGCAGTTATCATTGCCTTTCATGAAAGGCTGCTCTGTTCATTGATCAAAGATCATTTTGACTTGAATCATCCTGGCACAGAGATGGAGCGGTACTGAGTATGCTGTTATCTGCATCCATAACCAGGGATCCACATGCTCATATAGAGTGGGCCCAGCCTGAGGTTTAAGGGAAAAATATGCAGATATTTCTCAGATAAATAAAAAGTAGAAAAAAAAAAAGTAAAAACCTGCACTAAAGTTGCACAGTAGTGAAGAAAATGTTTCCCTTTTAGAGGTCAGAAATTCAGACTGTACTCCAAATGTTATGGTGCACGAAATCCCTGTGTGCATACATACACAAAACTATAAAGACAGGCTTCCAGGCTCTTTCTAACGTTCTAATCCAGAGGGACACAGAGTCTGACCTCTTAATAAACCTGTTTGGACATGACATCAGAACTCACTGGGAATACCTGGGAATCACCTTCCTTTAAAAAAAAGATGAGAACCAAAATACAAATTTTTATTTTTTTTAATCAGTCATCTACAGACACAAAGATCCCAATGTACCTTTGTGTGGTATCCAGCATGTTAATCACATCAAGCATACACACTGTGTTATAAAATCTGACATGATGCATATTTACTAGTGCTCTAATAACACGTTATATTTTGATACAATACACCTGAATACTGAACAATATGTTCAACAGATAATAAAACAGGTTTTTCATCATAAAATACTGGTTATATACAGCTAGGATCTCATCTCACCACCGCAGCCTGGACTCAGACCACTCAGTCACAAGACTGGCGGAAAAGTAGTAGCTTAGTGGTTAAGGTGTTGGCCCACTGATCGGAGGGTTATGAGTTCAAATCCCAGGTCCACCAAGCTGTCATTGCTGGGCCCCTGAGCAAGGCCCTTAACCCTCAATTGCTCAGTTGTATGATAAAGTGTAAGTGGCTCTGGATAAGGGTATCTGTCAAATGCCAGAAATGTAAATGGATAAAATTGGAAGGGCTGTTTCAGAAACCTGTCCCAAAGTCAAATATGTGGATCAATCATCTGTTGTGGCAACCCTGAATCGGAGCAGAAAAAAAAAACATTTAAATGCAATTATGCCTGCATTCCCTCTTCTGACAAAACAGCTAAAGCACCAACTTACTAACCAGTGGTGATAACACACATGCATGAATAAATAAGAGATAAAGTAAATGTAGTTTCAGATCAGACATCTGGTATAACCAAGAGCCACCTACTTTCACTAGAACTGGTCATTTCACCGATGGGAAAGCAGCATGATCGAAACCGAATACCTTTCATTCATCACTAATTGTTTCAGTTGAGCAAAACTTAGTTATCATTCCTTTTTGTAGCCTCTATTGCAAGATTTTTTCTTTTAATCCAATGACTCCTTCGTGCCAAAACACTTTTTTGTGCCAGTGTTCAAAAGTTTAATCAATGCAGACGGAGAGCCAGTCAACTCATCACCTACAAGATTCTGAAGGTTGCAGCCAGAAAATAATACAAAGGATATCAGGTGCTCAGTCCCCCCAGGACAGAGAATCCCAGATCGAGAATACGGTGAACATAATGTGTTATATACTCGGACACACCCGCCTCATGAATCCAAATTCAACTTGTGGTCTTAGTACTTGAAAAAACAGCAATGAACTCCCAAATGCTCTGCCTTCAAAGATAACATCAAAATAACCTTTATACTTTGTTCCAATTCTTAAGGCTGATTCTCTGCTTTCTAAAAAATAAAAAATAAATAAAGAATTACCATTTTAAGATGCTGGCCAAGACTCACTCACAAAAATTGTGTATTAATGAATTCAAATGTACAGTACTGTACCAAAGCCTTAGACATAATATATTAATTTTGTCGTAGATGGTTATTTAATAACGTCTACATTAGGCATCAGAAGAAACAGCTGATCCAATTACAGAAACATTTTTTGTGTGAATCTTCACATATAAAACCAAATTATAATTCCCTAATTATTTCCAGGTCTGTAGCATCATAGGAAAGTTGTATGTGTGTGTCCAAGATTCTTCAGTTCTCAGAGGGAAGTGAGGTCTTGGTTACACAAGCTATCTGAGGGTTAACCTGAAAGAAGCTTTTGATCGTTTTTTTCCCCTCAGCATGTGCCGACTCACAAGAGCAAGCATAATGCACAGCAGGCAGGGAGAGTATGATTTTCTTTTCATATTCGGAAGCACCATCTGCCTTTACAGATGGTAACTTGCAGTGTAAGATTAGAGCAAAATAAATTACAAGAAATGAATGATATTTCTCTCGAGAAATATGACAGAATTTATCGGGGATTGCTGAGGCCAGACTTTAGAATGAACTCGAACAGCAGATAAATGCGGTTGATTTTAGGCGCGTAGCAACGCTGAATTCAAAACGCAAGGTGCATCAACTTGCATTCAAGGAAGCCCTGATGTTTTGTGTCTTAGGTTTATAAAGTCAGCTACTCCATCAAGCTAGTGCTTCGCAAGCTGTTCATTTATAACCAACCCTTGATTAGACGACTGCATACTCATAACTGACAGACAGGAAATGGTTCTCTGATAATAATGCAGTTGGACCATGTTGAAGCTTTCAGTGGCTGATTATAGATTCCAGATCGTATAAGAGCATCTGATGTCACGATGCAAGTAAAGAGTGAAACACGACTGGACATGTTGTTAAAGGAAAATAATTCTCCCTGGGGTGTTAATTCATTATTTTCTGATATCAGTGTTTTATTCCTATACCACAGTAATTGGGCAACATTTTCTAATTTTATTTTATTAATAAACAATTTATATATAGGTTTAATGCTATGGAACATTCACAAAACAAAACAAGTGAGTTTCTGTTATCACTTACATACCAGCTAAACAGTGGAAATGTTTTTCCACTGAATGGAATGAATTTTCACCTTAAGAATTGAAATTTGCATGAAATTTGCATCAGCATACGAACGAACCAGTTACCACCAGAAGCCTTCCATAAATGTTAAACACACCCTAATAGAAGCCCTCATGGTCTCAACAATTACAGATTGTATTTCTTAGTTAAATACATATTATATTCTTGGATTATTTAGATAAACCAGGATAATAGATTATTCCATGTCTATGGTCCAGCAGCAGCATCCCGCACTCTCACTGCTGCAGCCTGAGTTCATTTCTCGGGCAGGGAACTAATCCAACCACTGAGGGGTTAACTCTCAGGGCTGGTCCCAAGCCCGGGTACGATTGGAGGGTTGCGTCTGGATGTAAAATCTGTGCCTGAATCAAATACGCGGATCGGATGATCCGGTGTGGCGACCTCGAACAGGGAGCAGCCAAAGTGCAAAAACATTATTCATATATATATATATATATATTATTTATTTTACTCTCCATACAAATTATTATAGAAACAATAACATTAAAACAAGCACATTTATATAAACCTGTCATTTACATCACAGCTGGAACTATTCTGTCATAGTTGTGCTGTTATACAGTTAATCAACGCCTTATGAGCAGAATTCGTAGTTCATGAGTTTCAATAAACGCTGTGGTTTTCTACATTTTATACATTACATAAAAAGTCTCTTTTATTTCAGTTTAGTGTTTTAGGTCTATTAGTTCTAGGCCATATCATGTGTGACAGCTCTGGTTCAGCACCCCATTTGCTGTGGAAAGCACACGGCTGCAAGGCGGGGTGGCATACACATACACAGCTGGTGGCCAACGATTCCAGAGGCAACTCTCCGCTCTCATGAAGAAGCTGGGAGAGAATATAAAGAGGGTAAGCAAGTTTTCTTGTCCAAGCCACGCTAACCTGTTCTTCCCTTTCTTCCTAAGATAGAAGTGAAGACTACTATGCTGGTACGCATGGGCTGGCACTGCACCATCACTCATTTACTGATGTGAGAAGTGAAATTTGCAGTAGGACTCTAGGCATGTTGCTTTTCAAAAATTGAGAAAGACAGAGAGAGAGAGATCTGACTAAAGATTAATAAGAATTCTGTGCTAAATATCCCATATGTATTAATTAAAAACCATTGCAGGCAAGAAAATTCGTTCAGCTCCTATAGTTGCTTCCACATACTCTGATGTGCACTATAACATGTCTGTGATGTTCCCACTGTGATTAAGTGTTTATGGTCATTTAAAATTTGCCAAGCTAGATCACAAATAGCATTACAGTGCATGGTCTTTTAATCTACAACTATCATAGGGGCCCTTTTGGCTGTCACTGTGTGTGCCTGATGTCTCTCTGCAGACTATTCCATGCATACACATTGATGCGCACTCCATCACTTACTGCAGCACTCAAGAACCAAGTGTGCATACTCGACTGTCCTGCACTCATATCTATCCCTTCCATCCAGCTTAATTACCAGTTTAGATTATCACAATATCAGGATCAGGGGTGATTGCTGGGATAACCTGGGAACCTAAGCTGCTTCCCTAGATGCTCCTTTAACTGCTACTATTCAGCTTTATCAACCAAGCATGGCTAGAATGATACAGAATTATAACAAATATTAAATCAAGAGATAACTCCCAGCTATTACTGCATTGCATAAATCAAAATAAAATCTGTCCTCAGACAGAATATTTTTAACTGGTGAATATAAACAAAGCTAAAAACAAAACAAAAACATTCCATAAAATATGATTCAGAGCCCTCCAGTATTATTAACAACCTTTATGAAAATGACTTTCAAGGGAGTTACAGAAAATTATTACTAGGGGCAGCATTACATTACAAACCAGTATTTTTTGTTTAGAGGTTTAAGTTTAATAAATTGATAAATAAATAAATAAATAAATAGATAGATAAATAAATAAAACCATACAATGTCTCCATGTATTTCAGCTCAAAAACTGTAATAGCATGCATTCATTTTGCACATTTTTTTTTTTTCATTTTCAGGAAGGCTGCCAATAATTCTGGAAAGGTTATAATAAAGTAAGAGTGCTCCAAAGTGGAACAACAGGAAAAGCTTTTTTGTCATCGAGAGATTGCGAGTTTGAATAATGATACCACATCCATCAGAGGGAAAGAGGCTCAATTACAGCAACAGTAGGCAATTGTGGGTAACTGTGAGCTCAAGTAGGGGGAAGAGGGTGAGGCGGGCTTTTCTTCAGTGTGTTACGGTGCCCTGTGATGCAGCATGAGCAACAGATCAGAAAGAACATGTATGCCTTCCTGGTTATATTAGATTAGATTTTAAATGGTTCTGCAGACATTAAAGGACCTGAGTACTTCATCAGGATACTCAGGTCTTTAATGTCTGATGAACCACGCAGCAGATGTTCTATCACTCGGTGGTAGCTGCCATCATCTTCTACACTGTAGTGTGCTTAGGGTGAAGATAGCTGATGTCATCAGACTCAACAAGCTTATTAGGAAAGTGGGCCCTGTCATGGGAATGGAGCTGGAGTCTCTGGTTGTGTCTGAGAGTATTTTAGTATTCACAATTCTGAATATTTTATTTGTATTTCATATGTATTTATTTCGGGGGGCATGGTGGCTTGGTGGCCAGCACGTTTGCCTCACACCTGCAGGGTTGGGGGTTCGATTCCCTCCTCCGCCATGTGTGTGGAGTTTGCATGTTCTCCCCATGCCTCGGGGGTTTCTTCCCCCGGTCCAAAGACATGCATTGTAGGTTGATTGGCATCTCTAAATTGTCCATAGTGTGTGATTGCGTGAGTGAATGAGAGTGTGTGTGTGCCCTGCGATGGGTTGGTACAATATCCAGGGTGTATCCTGCCTTGATGCCCAATGACACCTGAGATAGGCACAGGCTCCCGAGGATAGATCGGATAAGCGGTAGACAATGAATGAATGTATTTATTTCTCTTGTAATCTGAAGTAGTCTCTGGCAAAAGAATTTCCTTCAGGATTAATAAAGTTCTCTCTTATCTTATCCAACTTTGACATTGTGCAAAGTACATGTACAAAGCCAATGAAATGCAATTAGCATCTATATGGTTGTATATTTAAAATAAATTAGGGGTGCAGTAGTTATTATAAATAAGGTATATAATGTCTATATACACTATATTGCCAAAAGTTTTGGGACACCCCTCCAAATCATTGACATTTTTTCAGGGGTTGGGCTTGGCCCCTGCATTCCAGTGAAAGGAAATCTTAATGCTTCAGCATACCAAGACATTGGTATTTCGTGCTTCCAACTTTGTGGGAACAGTTTGGGAATGACCCCTTCCTGTTCCAACATGACTGCACACCAGTGCACAAAGCAAGCTCCATAAAGACATGGATGAGTGAGTTTGATCAACTGGCCTGCACAGAGTCCTGACCTTAACCCGATAGAATACCTTTGGGATGAATTAGAGCGGAGACTGCGAGCCAGGCCAAAACTGGAATGTCTGCCTTTACATGCACATGAACTTAATATGGAGTTGGCCCGCCCTTTGCAGCTTTAACAGCGTCAAATCTTCTGTGAAGGCTTTCCACAAGGTTTCGGAGTGTGTTTATGGGACTTTTTTGACCATTTCACTAGAAGCGCAGTTGTGGGGTCAGGCACTGGTGTTGGATGAGAAGGCCTGGCTTGCAGTCTCCGCTCTAATTTATCCCAAAGGTGTTCTATCAGGTTGAGGTCAGGACTCTGAAGTTCCTCCACACCAAACTCGCTCATCCATGTCTTTATGAACCTTGCTTTGTGCACTGGTGTGCAGTCATGTTGGAAATATATATACATACATAATACATAAAACATATATATATATATATATATATATATATATATATATATATATATATATATAAAAATAAAACACATACAAAAAACATACATAAAAATAAAAATAAAAATATATATATATATATATATATATATATACATATATATATATATACATACATACATACATACATATTAAAAACATACATAATATATATATATATATATATATACAAATACATACATACATAAAATATATATATATTATATATATATATATATATATATATATATATATATACATATACACATAAACACACACACACACAAATTGCCAAACAATGATGTTTAATTAATTGAGGAAGCCAAAGACAGTTATTCGAATGAATCCATCTATTAATGCATTTAGAGGCCACAATGATGAAGTCTCAAACCACAATCGAATACCTTGAGGTAAAATCTACTGATAGAAATTAGTTAAAGATCAAGAGCCATGGCCAAATCATAGAAAACATTAACATTTATGGAAAATGTTGTTTTCCTAGGACAGTTTATCCAGAAATAGAGCCGTAGTCTCTCTGTGAAGGGAAAAAAGAGCAAGTGAGACAGAGACAGAGTGCAAAGCTGAAACCCAGATGGTAGTAGAGATGACACAGAGACAGCGGTTAAACACAAACCTCTCTCCCTCCCTCTTGGTACAGCAACCTCCCCTGGCATTTCATCACTCCCTCATTAAATCAAAACGCAGTGCTGTATTAATAGCCCGTCAGCACCGTTAACATTTGTTTTATGTGAATTCATTCAAACCTGAGGTTTTTACAAATGACACCGCTCGCAACAATCACAGCATGAAAAATTAGTCTTGTATTTTGTTACCCCCCATCCCTCGTATGATGAATTTCAATAAGCAAGGCAACTGCCTGCACCTTTGCACTGAGGACAATGAAAAATGGCTAGGTTTTTTTTGGTTTTGAGACACATCCCAACATAACATCAGTGCCTGCGTTCAAAGCCACCGGTTGCACGATGAGATAAGATAATAATGAAGATAAATAAAGTAAATTAATATCTTGACGGAACATATCATCGGTTAAATGTTCCTTGGACGCAAGGATCTAAAAAGAGAAACAATTACTTCAGTGGTTAGTAAAGAAGACAGTATCACAAGTCAATGAATACTAATAGACTGCTGTATAATTCAGAGACAGGGTTTAGCGTATCCAATCTCCTGTGCCGCCTCTGTATTTAGCACAAGTCCTTTAGCTAAATTTATGAGGCAGTGTGTTTCATTTCATAAATGTTCTGAATTGATACTTTCTGAGAGGAGGTGAGGGAGAGCTGACAACAGCTTAAATTGATTTTAGGAGAGGGCCGACAATCCATTTCCTCTTAGCTGATAGCAAAGGACAAGTAGAAGAGGTTGGGCTTTCACGGGTTGACAGCACCTTCCTATTTTCAAAAGACAAACACGCTCATAAAAAAGCATTTCCAACAGATGCGCAGGAAGGTTAAAATTGCAGCATCACACTGACTCAAAATCACATATTCCAGATTTCGGTATGAAGGAGATATAAAAGCCTGTGGTCCAAAAAATTATGTTTGATGAGAGGGAAAAAAGGACTCGAAGGATTAATTAAAGTTTTTATAGTCATTAAGTCTTAGAGCCCTCTTCTTTCTTTGCGTCAAAACAAACTTGTTTTGTGTCTTGTAAATAACTATAGTGTTCGTGATTTGGGTTTCAAGATCGGTGTGTTTGTTTGGGGTACAATTTATGATCTCTTTACTAGATTATTAGTCACATAACCACAACTGAGAAGGAAATCATTTATTATCTTATTAAGTCCAAAACATTTTCGTTTAAATAACCCATCTTGGACTGGATCTCTAAATTGTCCGTAGTGTGTGATTGCGTGAGTGAATGAGAGTGTGTGTGCCCTGCAATGGGTTGGCACGCCATCCAGGGTGTATCCTGCCTTGATGCCCTGTGACGCCTGAGATAGGCACAGGCTCCCCGTGACCCGAGTGTAGTTCGGATAAGCGGCAGACAATGAATGAATCTTGGACTGGATATACCAAACTGATTACCTTCAAAAAAAACAAAAATTAATATATAAATAAAAGCCACCACCAATCATACCTCACACAAAAGACCAATAATCCTTGGATAACATAATACATCTCTGTGCAGAAAAGAATCACAAAGCAATAATGAAACCTCTCTGTTATAAGAAAAATTATTATGTATGTTCCTGAAGAAACAGAAATAAGTGAATTGAAATAAAATAGGAATCAATATAAAGATAAATATGGTTAAAATTGATTTGTTGTTTGTTTTGTCCAGGTTGCATTCAAGAATTACAAGATTACAAGAACAAAGAAATGGTGACTAGCACCGTGAACGAACAAAGAATTTTGGATCACAGACACCAGAATCCATCCATTTGATACACCACTTATCCTACTGGGTCGTGGGGAACCTGGAGTCTATCCCAGGAGACTCAGGGCACAAGGCAAGGTACACCTTGGTCAGGATACCATTCAACCACACTGGGCAATTTAGAGATGGCAGTCAACCGACAAGGCACATCTTTGGACACCGGGAGGAAAATGGAGTACCCAGAGGAAACCCCCAGGGCACAGGGAGAACATGCAACTTCCACATGCATGGCAGTCAGAAATCACGCCCCCAACCCTGAAGCAAATGTATAAACCACAAAGCCTCCAGGCCGGCCGGCTCCCAGCATTCTCAACCATATTGTTAGTCAACAAATGAGTTAAACTAATCCCATTCATCATTCATACAGGAGCTTTCTCATAAATATCTTGATCACAGACACAGAAATATTTTGGCTGATCAAACTTTGGTCAAAAACTGAGAAAATAAAGATTTTGGTAGAAAAATTGATTAATACACAGGTTAACAAAGCATCCACTCTAAACCTTTACAAAGAATATTATAAAAAAAAGACTGCTGAGAGCAAAGGGCACGAGCAAAGACGCATTCAAACAGTCTGAGCAGCAAATCAGCATTGAAAACATCATCTGTGTGGAAACGTTTCACAGATCCTGTTAGAGACATTAGACAAGTGATCTGTAATCAGTGTTCATGCCTGGTATCAGCAAGGGGTACAACACCTGAGGGTCAGGTTTGATGCACCAACTGAAGACATGAAATGCTGCTCAATATGCAGTAAAGAAGGTCCCTGTTAGCACACTAATGCCATCTGTAGCATAGATTTTGAAAAGAAAAAAAAAATCTCAAACGGTACCAAAGCAATTAATAAATAAATAAGAATGCTGTTTGCTGCCTTGGATGATCGACAGTACATGCTTTCAAGGTCGTAGTATTTTGTAGGCTAATAAACATACTGAGCCTTCTTATCGGATTTTTTCACAATTTCACAATAAATGCACAATGGAGTTACAGCTACTTCCATGAGAAGCTGGCTAAAAATCTTTTTATTAGTTTCCGATTACAGTTTTTTGGTCAGAAATGTTCTTTTCAGACCTTCGCTACTGATGCATCATTTCGAGGCACAGTAATTTTATCATTACTGAGGAACAGTGAGAACACTGAAGTGTTTGAAATTGTGAGAACAGATCCACTAAAGACCTTTTTTTTTTACATAAGACTATGAGCTCTACTGTATCCAAAGCTCATATGTTGACTCCTAGATAGAAGGGTTTCTGAAATTAAAACATTAAATGTTTGAAGAATTCCAATAACATCTGGAATACAAGCATGTACTCCAACATCCAGTTGATCAATACAAATATTCAGGATAAGAAAACAATAAAACGACAATCCTTTGCAGGCAAGGAGTTCAATTAATGGTTTAATTTGAGACTTATATTAGGTGGCCAGAAAAAAAGCACATACAAATGTGGACAGCAAATGACTTGACGTTTGACCACAGCAAATTATCCTTCTGGCTTAATAATAACAGTCAGTGGTTTAAACATGTAAATATGAGTTAAAAAGATAAACGTCAGATGGTTATGAATATTTGCTGATGTTCGATCACGAGCATTGTTTTTTGTTTTTTTTGCATATTGTCAAAACCGGATTCAAATAAAATGTGATTCAACATTCAGCAGCACAATGCATTAAGAAATGCAGATCAAATACAGGTCAAGAGCTTCAGTTAATATTCAGATAAAACACCAGAATGGGGGGAAATGTGATACAAGATGACTCTGACCATAATCTGCTGATCTCACAAAACATCCCCTAGTGTTTTATCCAAATGCAAAAACCAAAAAACATCAAGTGATGGAAAATTCTGTGAACAAAAAAAAATCTTGTTTATGAGAGGGATCAGAGAAGAATGAACAGACTGATTTAATCTGACAAGACATCTATAGCAATTCAAATAATGACTCTTTAGAAGCATGGTGAACAAAAAAAATTCTCAGAAAGAACACCACGTCCACAGATGGGCTACACCAGGAGACAACATAAAGATCCATTCTTAGACAAAACCAGAACTCTGTAGCTACAGTGGGCACAAGCTTAGCAAAGCTGGGCCTGTTTTTCCAGTTTTTTCAATTGTCCAGGTTACCATCAACCACACTGGATGTTTTTCTTATGTTTTTCGACCATTTTGTGTAATTCTAAAGATTGTTGTTCAATCAGCAGATCAGAATGCCATAATTGGCTGATCTGAAAAATACATGAATAATCAGGGTTGAGGTGTTCCTATTAAAGTAAGGTTACAGGGTGAAGAGGTGAAGAAGGTACAGGAGTTTAAGTACTTGGGGTCAACAGTCCAGAATAATGGAGAGTGTGGGAAAGAGGTAAAGAAGCGAGTGCAGGCAGGTTGGAATGGGTGGAGAAAGGTGTCGGGAGTTCTGTGTGATCAGAAAATATCAGCGAGAATCAAGGGGAAGGTGTACAGGACAGTGGTGAGACCGGCCATGCTGTATGGTTTAGAGACAGTGTCACTGAGGAAGAGACAGGAGTCAGAGCTAGAGGTAGCAGAGCTGAAGATGTTGAGGTTCTCTTTGGGAGTGACAAGGTTGGACAGGATTAGGAACGAGTACATCAGAGGGACAGCTCATGTTGGACGTTTGGGGGACAAAGTTAGGGAGGCCAGATTAAGATGGTTTGGACATGTTCAGAGGAGGGAGAGTGAGTATATTGGTAGGAGAATGTTGGACATGAAGCTGCCAGGCGGGAGGCAAAGAGGAAGGCCAAAGAGGAGGTATATGGATGGAATTAATGAGGATATGAAGCTAGTGGGTGCAAGGGTTGAGGATGCAGAAGATAGGGATAGGTGGAGAGAGATGATTCGCTGTGGCGACCCCTGAAGGGAGAAGCCGAAAGAAGAAGAAGAAGAGGTGTTCCTATTAAACTGGACATGAATGGACCAAGTTCACACGAACAGCATGGGCTAACACTCTATTTGTCAGTAAATGTGATCTTCGCCATCCTAATGAGGCATTGAGAGACAGAGTGAGTGATGAAGCAAAGTGAAGCTGTAGAGGAAAACTGCCTCAGATGATATATTGATGGAATGATGAATAACATCAGTGTCCTTTTTTTTTTTTTCCTGAGCATGTGTCAGTGCGCTAATCTCTCTCGCCGTTCTGGCCAGTCTGTCCCTAGAGGGAAACGGGGAACTCTGACTCAGCCTTTGGCAAAGTCTTAGAAAGGCTAACCACGTCCATCACAATGACTGATAATTCCCTGTTTTAGTTCCATCAGAGGAGCGAATTCACTTGTCCTTATTCTCGTCCACGCTTAATAATCTGCTCCTTTTAGTGCTTCAAACAGGTAGGTAAAATTTCAGGCTTCTAGCTATACAAAGAAAAGTGAAGTGTAGATTTTACACTTGTCAACATTTTCAAACTCTTCTCTTTGCTTTAATGGCAACTTGTCATACAATAAGTATTTTAAACACAGCATTGACTGTTCCTCCAGATGTCCCTCGCCTACCAGCACACCTCAGCCTGCCAGGGGTGGAAGCTTGCATTAAAAAACTGCGAATATTCACGTGTGTGGGAGTGTGTGGGAGAGAGAGAGAGGAGAGAGAGAGAGAGAGAGAGAGAGAGAGAGAGAGAGAGAGAGAGAGAGAGAGAGAGAGAGAGAGAGAGAGAGAGGGGCTTTAGGGAACATGTGATCAACAGTTATTGTCTGTCACTGTCAATCTGGCCAAGCAAGCCCTGAAGACACTGATAGACTTCGATTATGAGGCATGAGAAGGAAGAGCCTAAAAAACAAGACAAAAAACAAGCATGGCTACAACTGATTACATTACAGAAAACTCTTTATTCAAGCTACAAAGATGATTCATGGTGTATTAATGTAAGCAGTATGTAATATTAAGCCAGGAATTTGATTACTAATGTCAAACTGACAATAGTAAAATTTGTCATGTGCATCACTGACTAAGCAGAGCATTTGTTTTTCAATTAGTATTATTGCCCTTTATTTCACATGACATTTTGCTTTTTCTTTCCAATCCACAACTAATTAAAAACAATCTTGCAAACAAAGGATTTGCTCACCAGGCTGTCCCTTAGTATGATATCTAAGCAGACATGTCTTCCTTTCAGGAAAAAAAGCAGTCCGACAATAGAGTCGCAAGCAAGGAAATGATTAAAGGAGCTTCTACCTCCAATTCATGTGTTTGACAGTTTATAAAAGGTCATTATAAGCTTTACTTAACTCACTAGCTCAAATGCCTGTTATAAACACTCAAAAACAGCTCCTATAAAGCATTCATCTAATGGAGGCGTTGGCTTGGTCTCGTGGAGTCCATGCCTCGACATCCGAGAGCTATTTTGGCCGCATGAGGAGCACCTACACAACATCACTCAGGTGATTTCACCGTTATGGCTGAACACTTTATATAACTGAGATCCTGATTGCTCTAATTAGGCACATGCAATACGATAAAGTATTTTATCTATTAACACCTTTATACTCCAAATGCACCTGCCTTTAAAAAAGCATAGCTTTACACCCCAATTAAATACAAAATGATATTGATTTTTTTAGTTGGACACCTTTTGTCCCCCTTATTTTATTGCCATTCCTGTTCATTATTGTTCCGTCAGTGACACCAAGCGTGATTAAACTGTAATAAAACATATATTGGCTGTGTGGTTTTC
Organism: Hemibagrus guttatus; assembly: GCA_033459395.1. Taxonomy (NCBI): domain Eukaryota; kingdom Metazoa; phylum Chordata; class Actinopteri; order Siluriformes; family Bagridae; genus Hemibagrus; species Hemibagrus guttatus. Next base: position 27,790,649 of record JAUCMX010000002.1, read on the forward strand.
ACCGCATTGCCATTGCCTTGTGTGATAAAAAATCTACAAAAACTGTTCATGCTGTTTATAAACAGTAAGAACCCTGTAACTATAAAGTAGTTTGATTTGATTAGCATCACAAGCAATCACAAGCGGACATGTCACTTGCTCAGAACATGATCTTAAAACAACTGAAAAAACAAAGAAATCACATCTAGTCATTGTTGCTTATTGATTAGACTTCTAACTTCCCAGAAGCAGAGATCTATGTAACTCCTCCTTGCATAAGTGCTGGATCTGGATGTAACAATAGAAAAAATAAAAATTTGATGAAGTGGTGTCTCGATGATGCATTGTTTTAATGCAACAAAAATAAACATTGCCTGAATATGTGGCTTTTTATTTTCAACTGATTATAAAATTATTAATGTTGAATATTGTAATGACAGTGTTTAGGTGATCCATTCAGACTCTTAGCAGCATTAACCAAAACAAAATCTGAGCATTAGAATAAAATAATAAATGAAACATGGTTACACTGTTACTGGTGTGACTGTTAAGGCATGTCTGAAGCATGAAATATGTGTAAGAGTGGGGAGATGTCACGCCCCGCCCGGGAGTTAACCGCGAGAGGGAGCTCTCGCCCGCCTTTTGAGATTACTTCCGGGTTGCGCCCCGGGCATAAAAGCGGGGTGCACTGTTTGCATGACGCGAAGTATCTTTATGGAAAGTACCGAGCGTTTTCTGGCTGGATTATCTTTTGTGTATGACCTGGACTGTTTACCGTTTACCCCTTTGGATTATCTGTGTTGTTGCTATAATTGGATTACTGACCTCGGACTGTTTATGGACTTTCGTTTCTGTCTTTCGATTTTGGATTATACGCTTGGGATTATTGTTTTCACGTTGCCGAACTCTGTGCCTGTCCCCGACTCCGTCTCTGCTCGTCCCCTATCGCCAGCTTGGCGAATGGATCCGAACACTTCCGCCTCCGGCGGAGCTCCATCACAGAATACTTCGCCTATCATGGATCCAGCGGAGCTTCGCGATATCATCGTGCAGCAAGGAGCGATCATACGCTCCTATCAAGATCAGGTGGAAGCGCTGCAAAACCAGCTATGCGGCGCGAGCACCGCTGCACCACGGGATCCGCCCACAGCTCGCGGTGAGTCTCCACGTTTGGCTTTGCCCGATAAATTTGATGGCTCTGCTGATCGCTGTCGGGGTTTTTTGCGGCAATGTGAAGTGTTTTTTCGCTCACCAGCCAGGCATGTATAGCAATGAGGAAACGCAGTGCGCATTCGTTATGTCATTACTCACTAACCGGGCATTAGAATGGGCTTCTGCGGTTTGGGATGCCGATCCTCAGATCAGGTCATCATTTTCCCACTTCGCGGGCTTAATCCGGGAGGTGTTTGAATACCCTGCGGGAGGCAAAGACATCTCCGTGCAGCTCATGGAGCTGCGTCAGGGAACAGACACCGCCGCGGACTACGCCATCACGTTTCGCACATTGGCGGCCCAATCGGGGTGGAATGACGCTTCACTTTGGGCGGTGTTTCGTGCTGGGTTGAATCCAGACCTCCAGACGGAGCTACCGTGTCGCACTGAGGCTACCACCTTATCTCAGTTCGTCGCCACAGCCATTCGTCTGGACAATCTCCGGCGCCAACACCAAGCAGGGACTTCGCGAGCCGGCCCTGTTCGCCATCGCAGCCAAACAGACTACCCTAGCTTCAGGGAGGAGACGCCCGAACCCATGCAACTGGGGAGATCCAGACTGACGAGCTTCGCTCACCCGCAGCAAGGTCGTATGAGGCTGTGTTACCACTGCGGGGCCTCAGGACATCAGAGCTCTCGCTGCCCAGAAAGAGAGGCACTGGCGAAGGTGGGTGGCGGTTCTCAGTTCTTCAGTCTGTTGGTGCCAGTGTCCTTGAGTGTTTCTGACCATTGTATCTCTGTCTCAGCCCTAATCGATAGTGGGGCGGCCGTGAACCTTATTGACGGGGCATTGGTGGAGAGGCTCGGGATCCCCACCTTCCCCTGCGTACCATCCCTAAGGATCACGGCCATCGACAGTCAGCCCATTGGGGAGGGCTACCTCAAACGACAGACAGAGCTGCTGGAGTTCCGAGTGGGCCTGTTTCATCAGGAACGCCTGGCGTTTTACGTCACCTCCTCACCAGCCAACCCCGTGATCCTGGGATTCCCGTGGCTCCGTCGTCATGACCCCCAGATCTCCTGCCGTTCAGGGGAGCTGGTACGCTGGTCACCCTCCTGTCACTACAGGTGTCTTCAGAATCAGGTGCCGAGGCCTTGCAGGGCCTCTCGTGTGAGGGAAATGTCCCCTCCTCCTCAAGATCACCTCCCGCAGGCTTACGCAGAGTTCCGAGAGGTCTTCAGCAAGGAGAAGGCGTCCCGCCTGCCGGTGCATCAACCCTGGGATTGCGCCATTGACCTGCTACCTAACGCATCTCCTCCTAGGGGGCGGATCTACCCCCTTTCGCTACCCGAGTCAAAGGCCATGGAGGAATACATAGAAACTGCCTTATCAGCAGGTCACATTCAGCCCTCCACGTCCCCCGCGGCGGCTGGCTTCTTCTTCGTGGGTAAGAAAGATGGAGGCTTACGTCCATGCATTGATTACCGGGGCCTGAACACCATCACCGTTCCGTACCCCTATCCTCTGCCCTTGGTACGTGCAGCACTGGAACAGCTGAGGGGGGCGAGGATCTTCACCAAGCTTGACCTCAGGAGCGCCTACAACCTAGTCCGGATTCGCGAGGGCGACGAATGGAAGACCGCGTTCCACACCACTCACGGTCACTACGAGCTGGAGAAATGTGAGTTTCACCGGACTATGGTAACTTTCTTGGGCTACGTGATATCTCAACGGGGCGTAGAGATGGACATGGTCAAGGTTCGGGCAGTCACAGACTGGCCCGCTCCCACCACAGTGCGGGAGTTGCAGCGATTCTTGGGCTTTGCGAACTTCTATAGGAGATTCATAAGGAACTACAGCTCTGTGGCAGGTCCATTGACATCCCTACTACGAGGTAAGCCCAAGAGACTGGCCTGGACAGACCAGGCCTGTACAGCCTTCCAGCAGTTAAAGGAGAACTTCACGTCAGCTCCCATCCTACGACACCCGGACCCAGACTTACCTTTCGTGGTGGAGGTGGATGCCTCCAGTAAGGGCCTCGGGGCCGTACTCTCCCAACGTCATGGCGAACCTGGCAAGCTCCACCCATGTGCGTATTACTCACGGAGGCTGACGGCCGCGGAGTGCAACTACGACGTAGGCAATAGGGAGCTACTGGCCATTAAGGCAGTGCTTGAGGAGTGGCGCCACTGGCTGGAGGGAGCACGCCACCCATTTCAAGTACTCACTGATCACCGTAACTTGGAGTATCTCCGTGGAGACAAACGTCTGAACCCGCGGCAGGCCAGATGGGCCTTGTTCTTCACACGTTTTCAATTCACGGTGACATACCGTCCTGGGTCCAAGAACGGGAAGGCTGACGCTCTGTCCAGGGGATTCGAGACCACCAGTGAGCCGACCCAAATCGAGCCCATCTTACCGGTTACTGCTATTCTGGCCCCGGCCCGGTGGAACCTCATGGAGGAGATTCAGCGCGCTCACACCAATGAACCCCCTCCTGCCGGTTGTCTGCCGAATCGGATCTTCGTGCCGCCACAGTTCCGGCTTCAGGTGATGCAGTGGGTACACGAGGCTCCTAGCTCAGGACATCCTGGGATTCAACGATCCACCCAGCTCGTCCGCCATCGATTCTGGTGGCCCTCCCTAACCTCTGACGTGGAGGAACACGTACGGGCCTGCTCTACCTGTGCTCAGACACGCACCAGTCGCCAACTACCAGAGGGGCTGCTGGAGCCCCTTCCGATTCCTCAACGCCCCTGGTCATACCTGTCAGTGGATTTTTTGACGGATTTACCTGACTCGGGAGGTCACACCGCAGTTCTGGTGGTGGTGGATCGCTTCTCCAAGGGGTGTAAATTGATTCCCCTAAAGGGGTTGCCCTCTGCCATGCAGACTGCGGAAGCCCTGTTCCTGCACGTGTTCCGGAACTTCGGCCTTCCCGAGGACATCGTGTCGGACCGGTGGTCGCAATTCACTTCCCGTGTGTGGGGGTCGCTATGTGCTCGATTGGGTATCGGAGTTAGCCTGAGTTCCGGTTACCACCCCCAGTCGAATGGTCAGGCGGAGCGCCTCAACCAAGAGATCGGCCGGTTCCTCAGGTCTTACTGCAGCAGGGAGCAGCAGCGGTGGAGTGAGTTTCTGCCCTGGGCCGAATACGCCCAGAACTCCCTCACCCACGCCTCTACGGGTATAACCTCGTTCCAATGCGTACTGGGGTACCAACCGCCTCTATTCCCCTGGGCGGGGGAACCTTCCGACGTCCCTGCTGTGGAGGACTGGTATCAGCGGAGTCAAGAGGTCTGGGAGAGGGCGCATGTACGCCTCCAACGGGCCGTGAGAAGACAGAGGATACAGGCCAACCGGCGTCGGCGTCCGCACCCTTCTTATCGGGTGGGACAGATGGTGTGGCTGTCCACGCGGAACCTCCGCCTCAAGCTGCCATACCGCAAACTTAGACCCAGGTTCGTCGGGCCATTCGAAATAATACGCCAGGTGAATCCGGTGGCGTATCGGCTGCGACTCCCTGCGAAGTATCGCATCTGTCCCACTTTCCACGTGTCTCTGCTGAAACCAGCTCACCCTTCGACGGAGAGGGCGCCGGCTGGCGAGGAGCCACCACCACCGCTGGACGTCGAGGGGTCTCCAGCTTATCGGGTGCGAGCCCTCCTGGATTCCAGGCGGGTTCGTTCTCGCATTCAGTACCTCGTGGACTGGGAGGGTTACGGCGCCGAGGAGCGGTCGTGGGTGGACGCTCTCGACATCCTAGACCCTTCGCTGTCGGAGGACTTCCATCGCGACCACCCGAGTAGACCGGCACCGCGCCCCAGGGGGCGCCCACGGCGTAGAACCCCGGGAGGTGTTCCTAGAGGGGGGGGCTCTGTCACGCCCCGCGCAGGAGTTAACCGCGAGAGGGAGCTCTCGCCCGCCTTTTGAGATTACTTCCGGGTTGCGCCCCGGGCATAAAAGCGGGGTGCACTGTTTGCATAACGCGAAGTATCTTTATGGAAAGTACCGAGCGTTTTCTGGCTGGATTATCTTTTGTGTATGACCTGGACTGTTTACCGTTTACCCCTTTGGATTATCTGTGTTGTTGTTATAATTGGATTACTGACCTCGGACTGTTTATGGACTTTCGTTTCTGTCTTTTGATTTTGGATTATACGCTTGGGATTATTGTTTTCACGTTTCACGTGAACTCTGTGCCTGTCCCCGACTCCGTCTCTGCTCGTCCCCTATCGCCAGCTCGGCGAATGGATCCGAACACTTCCGCCTCCGGCGGAGCTCCGTCACAGGAGAGAATAGGGAAAAAATAAATAAAAATAAAGAATAAACTCTCATTCACTTGGTTATTCACACCTGGAGACAATCGAATGTAGACAATTCACCTACCTGTACGTTTCTGGGAGACGCAAGGAAAATGGAGAACCGAACAGATACAGGGAGAAATATGTGATACTCCACAAAGACAGTAACATAAGCTTTGGGGCGGCGGTAGCTAGAGCGGTTAAAGTTCTGGGTCATTAACCGGAAGATCAGGGTTCAAGCCCCAGCACCGCCAAGTTGCCGCAGTTGGGCCCTTGAGCAAGGCCCACAACCCAACCTGCTCCAGGGGTACTGCATCATTGCTGACCCTGTGCTCTGACCCCAACCTGCAAGGATGGGATATGCAAAGAAAGAATTTCACTGTGCAGTAATGTATATGTGACAAATAAAGACAATTTAAAAACCACATCAAATGCTACTCACCTTGGTGAAAAACTTGACAAAGTTGTTTCGTCTTGGATGCTATTGTAAGTCGCATATTGATAGGTAGGTAACTCAGTGGTAAAGGCTCTGGAGGTCATGAATTTAATCCCCAGAACATTGAAGATGCCACTGTTGAGCTGTTAAATAAAACCCTTAACCCTCTCTGCTCCAGGGGCACTGTATCATACCTGACCCCAACTTCCTAACAAGCTACGGTGTCCAAAAAAAAAAGGATTTATCTGTATGTATGTGTATATGATACAAAATACTTCATCAAATTATAAATAAGGACATGCTGAACAAGTTGTTCGGAGTGAATCTGTCCTTTAAGTCAAGGAAGTTCATTGCTGACTTGAAGAAAACAAAAGCATTCATTCTCCTATTAACTGCAATGCTTCATTTGTGCAAATTCCCAGGCAACTGTCAGATTCCCTTCTTTTTGCTCCCTCAACACCAACAGCATCCTCAAAAAAACAACCTTTCACAGCAGTGTCTAAGGGGAGTTTTACCATCTTGTTTGCTTTGCTGCTGTGGTTTATCTTTCTCCTTTTGTAATTACACTTGACACTTATTGATGTCTGCACACAAAAAAGGCTCTTTAAGGGTTCTTTGTATAGTTATTAGTCCTTAGCGTCTAGCTTCTAGTTTGGAAGACTTTCTGATGAACACTTTATGCAGGATTCTACATAGAACCTTTAAGCGTTCCCCCAAAAGGACGACAAACAAAACCATTGTTTAAATCCTTTTTTTGTTTTGTTTTTTTACTTTCTTTGAATTACATTTCATTTTATTCCTGAAACACATTGAACTTTTGTGGATGAATGTTGCTAAATAAATAAATTTCCCTTTCGTTAAAGGCCTGCTGTGTTAGCAGAAATTTCGTTGCATACTGTGTCATAAATGCACATGAGAATAAACTCGTCTCCAATTACCAAGTAAGTGCTATAAAGTGAAATATCAATGAGCATTACTTTACAAAAAAATCTTTACAAAAAAACAATAATAATAATAAATAACCGAGTTGGTATTTGGATCAATTCAATCCAAGACTAATCAAGGAAAATCAACGCTAGAAAGTAGACGGGAAAAATCAATACCTAGCGTGATCGTAATATATACAATGTACTGATCGCATACACAAGAGCCTTTCAGTGAGCATTAAAATCAGCAGCTTAACAGATTACACTCTAATTAGATACACTGCAATGAGGCAGGGTAGGCAGAGTTAAGCAAGAGCACAAATGTACTCCTTTGTGTCAAAAAGATTTGAGTCGTGGCTATTTATGACCACAGGAGCTCGCTCATTATTCACTGTATTATTTGCATGACAACCATCTTGTTCTCCAGCAAAGCATTGCTCTATGCAGGGCAATTAATTATGAACTGCTGTCAGTCAGCTGTAAATAATCCATTAATGAGCATGATATCCTATGAGTGAGAGTAATTCATGTGCTTTTTCTAAGTGACTTTAATCGAGGATGGTTGATAGAAGACCAAGAATAAGAGAGAGAAATTGTTGGAGGACTAATGACACAGTTATACGTGCTTAGTTTGGAGCAGGGCTATGGCAGAAAAAGAAACATGGTTAGTGTTTAACGGTTAACCTGGATGCATATACTGCTCATGCATGGAAGAGGAGGAAACGGATACTGATGGGCAGAGAGAATCTTTTATATAGTATAGTATTTTATATTGTTCCATATGTTTGTGAATGTGGATGAATATTATTTATTATATCTAATCATGTATGTTTGACTTGGCTATTCTTTAGAGAAGAATATATTTAACGTTGGTTTACTAGATTTATTAGGGACATCCCAACAATTACAATGACTGAAAATGGTTCTTTCAGGTTTAAAGCTGAAAGAAACACAAACAGATTTTGACCCAAAATGATTACAAATGCCTACAACAAAGTGTCAAATCACATTTTTTTGTTGTTTTCCTGATTAGCATTCTGTTGCTCATTCACGCTTAACTTTGAGCAAAATGTCAGCCATGTGAACATAAACTATTTCTAAAAGGATTATGTCAGAATGTGATGTTATGCTTTTTTTTTTTTTACTATTTACAGCATATTAGAATCCCTTAAAAATCCACCAGCCTCCTCTACTCTCATTAAAACCAAAAATGTTTAATGGCAATCACAAATCAGTGAAAAATCAATACCACACCAGTGTCCACAAACTGTCAGACCCTCGAGTTGTTAAATGATCTTTCCGTTCATTTGAGTATCTTCAGAGCACTCAAATAAATTTGCTTTTATTATACTAATCTACGCGCACGGCCATAGCCCTCTCTTCAAACTGCACACATGACAAAAATAGATATCAGGCAATTCCAGCGTTATGGATGAGCTTTTAAACTCATATCGACTTGCCTGAAAAAGATCTTTATCAGTGACACAGTTTAAAAATTCTAACACTGTTCTTTGCAATGTCCCAAGAGCAGTGTTAATTTATGTACATAATTAATGTCGGTACACACAACGTTACTCTAAATATTATTACTTATACGACATGAGAAAATATGTAAAATGGGCTTTAAATAAATTTGATGTGATAAAATAAAGCAGCTGATAAGGTGAGGCTTTTAAACTTAACACTTTTGGAAGGAGTCTCCAGTGTCAGTGCTTTGTAACAGGCTGAACTTTACATTATCCTTCCCAGGAAAGTCTCTCAGGAAAGACAGCACACTGTGTGATTTTCTTGCTAACTGCAGAAGATGCTATTTTCTGTCTTATTAACTTGGAGAGAGGGTAAAAAAGAGCCGCTGGTGA